>KV417270.1:24336-59290 GCA_001630345.1 Calocera viscosa TUFC12733 | reverse complement strand
GATGTCGTCAAAAATGTAACCTTTTGGACACCAACGGGGTTTGAACGAGGGACTGTTCCTGCTCAAGGGGCCACACGCTTCACGATATAGTAAGCGGAATCTACCGTTGCGCCATCCGGGCACACTTATCAGTAGGGCACTTTAGGTCATCCTTGACCTGTCTGTCACTTGGGCGCACCTCTCTCCTCATCTCCTCCGCACCTCCTCCCATTCATGTCACAGCGCATCATCCTCAACTTTTGTACATATTCTTTCAGCTGCCATTGATTGACTGATGCTACAACCTGCAGTGGGTGTATGCCCGGGTAGTCCATAATGTTACAATCTCACACCGACAGGGCTCCAATTGGCACATGGATTGACGACGCCATTCTGGATTCGAATTTCGCGCGCGCGGGGACGTCTCCAATCAACAGTTGGCCGCTCATCGAGCCATTGATATCCGAGGAACGAAGGAGAGTTTGTTATATCCCGTTCTTGCGATTGAGCTGCCAATTGTATCAATACATTTAATATCGAGTGGTTTACTCGCTTCACAGTTCTGCTTTATTATTTCACCGCTCGTGGACGAGCACCGGCACGATGTTCCGCCCCGTCAGCTAGACGTCAGGCAAGCACATGCGCGATGTAGGCGGCGATGAAGTGCGCGTGGCTGCGGGCGACGTGAGAGCGGTGGTGTTGTCAGCACGATGCAGTCGTAATAGAGCATCTGAGCACCGAGGAGTATCTAGTGTACAGCGAGAGACGTGGGGTGCGGTCGATTGTCATGGTAGGGAACATAAGATCCGGCGCGGGATGAGTTGGGATCCCTGGCTGAAGCGCATCTAGCATAGCATCTCATGAAATTCTGGTTTGAACAAGGAAGACAAGTAAGGTACATCGCCGTGAAAGGATGGTTGCCCATCTGCCGAGGGAGCAGAGGAGAGCTGATATAAGATGTACCGAGGGTTTAGGTTCCTGCAACTACAAGACTAGAAAGGAGATGAATCACTCGGCCTTCTCCTCCGTGGGCTCGGCAGCCTCTTCAGCAGCAGGGGCCGCCTCCTCCGTCTTGGGCTCCTCGGTCACGGTCTCCTCTGGCTTAGGCTCCTCGGCGGCTTCCTCGGTCTTGGGCTCCTCGGCAGCGGGCTCCTCAGCCTTGACCTCAGCGGCGGGCTCCTCGGCCGCAGGGGCGGGCTCCTCAACCGCTGCCTCTTCCTTCGCCTCTTCCTTCGCCTCCTCAGCCGCCTCAGCCGCCGGGGCAGCCTCGGGCTCGGGCTCGGGCGCAGCCGCCTCCTCGACAACAGCGGGCTCCTCGGTCTTCTCGGGCTCGGCGGCGGCCTCCGCGACGGGCTCAGGCTCAGCAGCCGCAGGAGCAGGAGCAGGCTCCTCATGTGCAGGCTCTTCGTGTGCAGGGGCAGCAGCAATAGCAGCGTTGCTGACCTGAGCCGCCTCAAATGTCGACTTGAACGAGTCAGCATCTGAAGAGACGTCTGAGTCATATGTTGCAGGCACGTGGCGAAAGTAGTACTCACTCTCCTTGTTAGCGAAGCGGATAGCCAGAGTTTCAGCAGTGGGCGCGCCCTCAGAGACATCGGCGGAGACCTTGTACACCCAGCTGCGGTCAGAGCCGACATTCGGTTGCAACCTGATCTCGGACGTGACTACGATCAATCGTGTCAATGCTGGTTCGAGAAATGCAGCATGTTGAATAACGTACTGGCGTGGTTCGCGCAGACCTTGAGCGTCTTATCTCTCCTCATGACCAGGCGAATCTTCGCAGTGGTTTTGTCCTTGAGCAGCTTGACATCACCTGTACCACGCTCCTTCCACTCAGAGCCAGAGCCGTCGAAGCGGAAGAGCTTGGCGCGCCTAGGGTGACATTGTCAGCATCACGATTGGTTGTGTGGTAAGACGTCATGCGTACATCTTGATAACGACATCCTCGTTCTCCTCGTTCGTCTTCACGTCAACCTTCTCGGTGAGTTTGATAACAGGTTCAAAATGAGGGTCATTCTCTTCCTCGCCCTACAAATGGTCGAGTCAGACTAATTTCCATACTGAGAACTGGGGTCAAGTGCGGCAGGCGAACACGTTCAACAGTGAACACCTTCGCTCTCCCGGGTGTGACTCCCATGGACGACGTGACAAATGACGTACCTTGGTGGCGGCATCCAGAACGTTTTCGGCCATGATGAACGTTATACGTGAAGAATGATGAAGTGTGGGAGATATACGATGGTGGTCGTAGACGAGAGAGCTGTGGAGGATTGAGAGAGGGCCTGTCGGGAACGCGAGGAGGCCGCATTCCACCAAAAATTGATGCCGCGCACGCACCTACGTTCTTCTGCGCCGCGATCGCGTGTGACGCGTCCTAGTAGAGGGCAGAGTCAACACTCATACCACGAGTCATTCGAGGATGGCCAGCAGCCAAATTTCTAGTGCTTTCTCCTCGCTATTGAATACCATATGATAGGGTTCTTCATCATGTGTGTCGCCGTAAGGGGAGACAATACAGATTATGCACCCGAACGAGCCGACAAGCCATACCGGCTGCCTTCACTCCATACCTCGATATTGTCATCGTATAGAATCGTAGCGCTTTTGTTGTTCCAACTCCTTTACAAGAGCCAGGTAGACGCAATTCGTCTGTCGCTGGAACAAGTGACAGACCGCCAACTTTCTCCATGACTTCATCATTCTCAGTGGCGATGCACTTTTTCGCGCCTCTCAATTCGCGGGCAGTCTCCACGTTTTGACTCTGTACCGACCGACTCAGACCTCTACGGCGGAGAATACCACTCGTCATCGCAGGGAACCTCGCGGCGACCCACGTCGCGCTCCCTGTACTGTGCCAAAATGCATCTCAGCATGCAACTACCACTGTCAATTTTACTGCTATGTCTCCTGCCTCTGACCCAAGCGCATATGATCGACATACCCGCGTCGACAAAGGCGTGTTTCTTCGAGGACCTGCATGTTCATGATCAGGTACGCTACGCCCGACGACCTGTATTCTGGTGGGTTTGACTGACGCATATACGTAGATGACCGTCACATATCAAGTAGGCCAGGGCGGGTCCCTGGACATCGACTTCTGGGTACGCACCGTCATTCCACGCTCAAGAGCAGCCAAACTAATGACCTGCCCAGATGGCGGATCCGGACAATATTCCCATTTCAAAGCATCACAAGCAATCAACGGGTACGGCGAAGACCACTGCGCAGAAGGACGGGCGATACACCTACTGTTTCTCAAACGAAATGAGCAGTATGTCAGACAAGCTCATTAGGTGCGTACATGCCCGTCCTATCCGCATGTATGCAATGCTAAACCAGAGTAACAGTTTCAATGTACACGGTGTGGTCTACATCCCGGACGACGGGACAATTGCGCCGATTGAGAAGGAGATCCGGGATTTGGCTGTGGGCCTGCAGGCGGTGAAGGATGAGCAGGAGTATATCGTGATTCGGGAACGAGTGCACCGGAATACCGCCGAGTCTACGGTACGCTCCTGCTGGCTCCATGTTTGAGATGGCATCCCTTACAACGCGTTCTTAGAACACCCGGGTAAAGTGGTGGTCGGTTGCGCAAACGATAATGCTTTTCCTTATCTGCGGGTTCCAGATATACTACCTTAAGGTCGGTGGTATACTTCAAGCTCATATGCGAGAGCTAACGTCAGTGCTTCTAGTCTTTCTTTGAGATTAGGAGGGTTATATAATGCGGTTGTCGATAGACTTCTCTGGGTGGACAATGCATCTCGTGTATACCATTGGTACCTGTAGCTCAGCTGCCCCAACGCTTTGTGAGCCATGATTGAGAATCGTTCGGGTCATTCCACGTTCTGGCTGAGTCGGTATGAGTGAAAGGTATGTTCAATGCGAGGCGATGCATTGTAAGGTGCATAGCATACAGCGACGTTGGTAGTAATGGTGCGACAGGGAAGGAGAGAGGAGATGCGGAGCCGAAAAGTGTGTGCGAGGTGACGAGATAGGTCAAGGATGACCTAAAGTGCCCTACTGATAAGTGTGACCGGATGGCGCAACGGTAGATTCCGCTTACTATATCGTGAAGCGTGTGGCCACTTGAACGTTGAGAACGTCCGTTCAAACCCCGTTGGTGTCCAAAAGGTTACATTTTTGACGACATCGGAGCCGGTAAGGCCCGGTGCGTGGGCGGGTGCAGACCGCCCCTTGGGCGGGAAGATGGTGGAATGTGGCAAGGAAGCAATTTGGTTCCCTGCTCTTGACCGTGTCCATGGTGCACCTCTTCACTTAAGTCTACCAAGGGATAGACCAAATGCATGGTCGCAGACTGTAGTCATGAACCATCCCAGTAATGTCGCCTCCATTTCCAGAACCCGAAAGGATGTCTCGGAGCTGGGTTTCCGACCCTTTTCCAATGCAAGAGGCTGTCTGCACCCTTCCGCGCGCCGGGCCTTACCGGCTCCGATGTCGTCAAAAATGTAACCTTTTGGACACCAACGGGGTTTGAACGGACGTTCTCAACGTTCAAGTGGCCACACGCTTCACGATATAGTAAGCGGAATCTACCGTTGCGCCATCCGGTCACACTTATCAGTAGGGCACTTTAGGTCATCCTTGACCTATCCCGTCACCTCGCACACACTTTTCGGCTCCGCATCTCCTCTCTTCTTCCCTATCGCACCACTACAACCATTGTCGCTTCTGCTTCCCCATACCGCACAACTACAAGCATGTTGACACAGTTTTCTGTTCAATCAACGCTGAATGCAGGCACTGCCGACACGTCGGCTCTGAAATCTCCCGGCCTGTAAACGGCAATCATCGCGCCTTTTGGACGGTCCCCGCCAGTGCGATATCGCGTGGTCCTGTTTGGCGAGCGCTCCCGGTCATGCAACTGTCTGTCTATGAAACCGGCTTATCTCCCCTAACGGAGTTTTGCGACATGCTTCGGACATGGCATGCGTTGGATCGTGTGACAATACTCCACCTATCCGGCATGGATTATAGTCAACCTTCAGTGCTCAACAGATTGCGCTTTACAAGGTTTCAAGCATTCCAGGTACAGTAGAAGGCCCCAGGAGGGTGGGATTGTGATTTCCGCAATACCGATGTTTGACTGGGTGCATGGTCATAGCTCATTGCACGTGCTCAACCTTCTATGCGGTCTTTGGTGAGCTGCTCTTTGTCCACGATGCCGACGAAGATGTCGAGGAATTCTCCAAGTTGATCTCGGCGCCACACCTACTGGAGCTTCGATTCAAGACTTGACGTGGGGGCCGCACGACTCCAGCCTCTGCTTTTCGTCGGATACCATACGTCACATTTAAAGGCTTCCGCTGGCAGGAGAGACGACCCCAAAGGTGCACGACAAAGACAACATCTCACCACACTGGCTTTCGGAGCCTTCCGTCTGTGCTGACTATGAGAATCTGGCTGCTGTGTTCCTGCCACCACGCCGTTGCACTGCCTCTGCCATTGCAAGGCATTTTTTACCGGCTTGCGTCGACAACGTGCAATTCACCCTGTCCTTCTCTCTTGCTTTCGTGAGTATCCCCCTTCGCATGCGTTGCGTCACACAGCGTGAGGATCCATTTCTTTCTCCGAATCTGAGCGTGCACAGCTGACGGAACGGCCAGGTTGCTGGCGACGATCGACCGTTCGAAGCTCAGAATAAACTCCGGCCAGGCCACTCTCCCACTCATAGCTCACTTCTCGATGCCTCCCATCTCCAATCTACCCAATGAGATCCTAGCTATGATAATGGAGGAAGCAGTCCATCAAGCGGAAGACCTATTGTGCTCTTTGCCCCGACCCAGCTCTTCAAGGCAATCACACCAGGCTCTCCACAAAGACCTCATGGATATTATTCTCACTATCAGCTCTGTATGCACCACGTGGAGGACGACCGCGCTGAACCTTTCCGGCCTTTGGACAAATGTATTGCCACCGTGGACTGTGGACCTGGAGCCCGAGAGATGGGAGAACGCACAAGAACACATCCTGCATAGACTCACTCCCTCGCGCGATCGAAAGCTCACGGTCTTTCTGCTGGAATACACTCTAATCCCTCCCATATTTCGCCTCTTGTCCGAGAACGGGAGCCACCTGCGAGTGAAGAAGCTGCATTTCTCAGGAAATCCATACGCGACTGACCCTGTATCCCTCGTGGTCTTCCCCCGCGTCGAAGAGCTCAACCTCGAGATTTGGGATCTGGTCCAGGTGCACGCGTTCCTTCGGTCGTATTCTCGGATCAAGCACCTCACTTTACAGTGCCGAGTCCTCCAGGGGCGCTGTTCGCGCACAAATGGGGGTTCCGACCTGGATGCGGTGCAACTTCCTGAGCTTGATACCCTTACCATCGTGAACGCAACGGCCGAAGAACAGGACAATTGGCTACACATTCTCCACCCTCCGAAGCTTCGTGCACTTCAGCTACGCACAGATGCTTCGTTGCCGCTGAACGACAGCTACTGGGATCGCTGGGATAGGCGCCTCGTGGGCAATAGTCGGCTCCCACAAACTTGGCCACTCACTCTCCACTCTCGGCATGTGGCATTGCTTAGCATCCGAAAGCTCGTCCTTGGAGACTGGTCTGCTCGACACCAAACGCAATATCTCCTGGAAGGACTGCCGAGCGTGGAGAGCCTTCAGCTCATATGCCCGAGGCCAACCAGGCTTGATTACGTAGCTGCTGCGTTGACGGACGTGAACGTCTTGGGCCAGCTTGTGCTTGCTCCAAAGCTCGAGATCCTGTCCTTCCATAACGGGCGTTTCGCGTACGGCAAATTCGAGAGGATGCTGTCTGCTCGCACGAGCATAGGGGTACAAACGCTACGAAAGCTTCGAGTTTCGAAGGTAACGCTCGAATCGGCCTGCGGGGTATACGAGTATGACATGGAGGTGCCGGACGGCATCGTTCTCGAGCACTGGCAACCGCCCTGGGTGTAAGGTAAGCTATTTTCTCATGTGCCCGTCGGCCGATCACTTACACGGCGAGAAACGCAGAGCAATAGGCATCCACAAGGAGCATCATGCCATCCGATCTATCATTTACCTCTTACGACCGCAATACGAACTTTCCTACCATGTCAACCTGCTATTAGCTGCGATTCCTTAATCATCCTTGCCAAGTACGGACCTTGATACACTCCATTGCGGGTTCCGCTTGCGCAAAACCGGACTGCCGGCCATGTTAGATCAATATGAAGGGAAGTGCTGGAAGCCACCCTCGTTACAATGGGCGATCATCTTACGAAGCGCTACTGAGTATGACCGGGTGCTATTGTTCACCGGGCGCCATACCCGTGTGCTGCATTCTTTCGGCACAGGCTTCTGGCCTGCTGAAATATCGGACATACGGGGCAATACATATAGCCACTGGCATGTTCAGCGGCAAGGAAGTGCATCGTGCCTCTCCATATGCATGCAGTGAATTCCGACCAAACTCTCGGGATGCTCACAGTGACATCCCGTCCGAATCTCCGCGATCAAACAGCCCATCCCGTTCCGCCTCATGTATTCCCACGTGCCACCCAGAGGCCAGGCGAGTCGCGGTCCATAGCCGTAGCCCGTTTTCCTTCAGGCGGTGCGCGGTTGCTCGCGGCGGCGAAAGGGGCAGGGGCTCCCGACTCGGTCTCCGGCGGACGGGCGTTTGTCGCCGCCCGGACAATGATAGGGTGAGTATGCGGTGCACCTGTCAGAGGGGAACTCGGCGAGCGGGCGGGCAATTGTCCTACCTGACGACCAGGCGAACGCGATCAACAAGCTTTTTACAATACACGCTCAATAAGCTCATCAATCTAGCGCATCGATAGCGCGGGGGCAATCTGCACTCTGTTGGATTATGCAGCAACGCAGTGAGGGGCCGCACCCCCGTGGATTGCGAGAAAATGAGATGTCAGCCGGCGGAGATTGTTCGCGCGCCCCGCGCCCGCTTCTGCCATCTGCTTCCTGCTTCCTGCTTCTGCCGCGCTGCGATATTGATCTCTTTGCAGGAAGGGATTGGGACTCCGACGCTGATGAGCGCGGAGGCATGCCACGCGCTCTGAGCTCTGTCCTTATTCCCTGTGTCGTTCATAGACGACGCGTGGCGCTGCGTGCGTGACCGAGTACGGGGCCCAGGTCTCGGAGGGTTTTTGCTGGGTCATGGTTTACGTAATGCACAATGGGAATTCGAGGAGGCTGCGACCCTTTTGGCGCAAAGTTGGCGCTCGGACCGAGGCGGCTCCATAGGGGACAAAAGGGCGAGAATTGTCATATTTTCATATTTTTCGTGGAATCTTGTCCTGGAATGTATTGCTGTCGCTTCTGGAAGGTGAGGCGGGGAAGGAGGGGATGTATGGGCCTGAGACATGTCCGCCGTGTGCGGGTGCGGAAATGGAGCACGCGAGCCGGCTGAGGTCACGTAAAGCGCTTGGCTGGACCCCTCGCTGCGGGCTGAGGTCATTCCTGTGCCTTCAAGGGACCCTGGTAATATGAGGTGCTGTATTTCCCGAGGTTGTTGTTGTTATACACTTGATCGGGCCCATCGTCTGGGCGGGCGAGCACTGAGCGAGTTGCGCGCGACGACGGCCGGTTGGTTGTTGTGCGCATGATAATGGCCATCTATCAGAAAGCCGGGTGCAATGGACGCGGCCACACCGGCGGGCTCCGACGTCCGGCGGCTGTCTGCTGATTCGCGCCTCGCCGATTGGAGCACAGGGTAGGCCTGGACCCTGACTGTATGCGCATACAGCTCACGGCAGCGCAAGCCTGGGTTGCTGGCCGGATTTCCTTTTCCCACTCCACTCCACGCATTCCGCGCCCTTGCTTCCCTGCGACCGTCGCCGGCCCATCCGAGCTGGCTGGAACAGGCAAGAACAGGGGCCTGTCTCACCCTTGCTCGCCCTAAAGCTGCCCCTTTGCTATCCCTTGATGGAGCTTACTGGAGCGAAATGAGCGCCTCGTGCACCCCCTTTTGCCCGGAGGTGTTTCATCAGGGAGAAAAAAGGACGTCAGCACCCTGGGCAAGGGATGCGACGTCCAGCCCCGCCCGCCTCTGTTGCTCGGCAGGGAAAGCGGCGCCCCGCATGCCCGTGACCGCGGGCGATCGATCTAGGCTTGTGCCATATCGGGCTGTCATCAGCACCGCGCGATGCTGCGGTCTTCGGGGGTGTTCTGTTCTGGTTGCCCCTGGCCTTGAGCCGAGGGGACGCTGCTGGTGACGGCGACGCAGCCTTGCCTCGCTCAGGTGATGCATATGCGCCTGCCCCGAGCGCGGGAAGCGATCGACTGCCCGGCCGAGTGAGCGCCGAGTGGCCTCGCCCGCGGGGGGATGGCGTGGTGCACGGCGCTAAGGGGACTTTTGGCCCGTTCGGTGACTGCGTCTGGGGGGAATCACATAAGAGCACGCACCACGCCCACTGCTCGCCTCCCCGCTCCTGCTCCCCCTCGACTGTTTCTCCCCCCAATCTTCTGTGGCCCCACCCCCTGCTGTTTCTTTCCCTGCTTCTTGCTGTCCTTCGGCCGCTCTGCACCGCCTGCCGTATCCCCGCCCGCAACTTTGCCCTCGCCCCACCTCGCACTGATCGTACTCGCTGGTCTGCTCGACGTCCGCTGGCTAAGACATCTCCTGTCTCCCCCACCACCCTCAACACAGGCACACAGGCTATGATGTCGCGCGCCCCGGTCGCCTCGCCCTCCCTGGGATGGACCCCCTCCACGCCCTTCCCGCCCCTCCCTACGCTCACCCACGCCCCGTCCCCCTTCCCCGCCTCCCCCTCCCCGCCCGCCTCAGCCCCATCAAGCATCACCACCCCCGGCGCGAGCTCCCCGCCGCCTATGACCCTCTCCCCCCTTGTGGACTTCTACACCTCTGCACGCGAGTGGACCGCCGCTGCGCGTCTCTCGCTCGAGCCCTCCCCGCCGCCCACCCCGCCCGTCGCATACAGCAAGAAGCCCCGCCCGCGCCGACCGCGCCCCGCGGTCATCGTGAAATCCGAGCCGGAGGAGGTCTCCCTTCACTCTCTGCCCGTTGTCGGGCTCGGCATCCCCGGCCTAGGCGCACCCCTTCCAGCAGGGACTGAGGACTGCGAGCCCGCTGTGCCACAAGCGGGCGACCCCGAGCTGCAAAGGCTCCTGGGGGACTACGAGCGCATGCTCTGGGAGCGCGTCGAGAGCTGCAAACGCATCGAGCGGCTTATCGAGGACTCGGCGAGGCTCTTGGCGGGCTCATGAGGAGTTGGGGTGTGGGAACTGCTTCTGGGTTCTGCACCCCGCGTTGGTGATTATGGGAGGGACGCGCTCGATGTATGCGCTCGACTCTTGGCGGGCTCGTGAGGAGGTAGGGTGTGGGAACTGGATATCGGTTCTGCAGCCCGCGTTGGTGATTATGGGAGGTGCGGGGGAGGGACACGCTCGATGCTCGATGTATGCGCTCAACTCGGCACGTTGGGTGCATTTTGCGAGCGGACGACGGAACACCAATGTTTTGACGACGAAGACGATGTTCGCTCGCGTGGCATGCCAGCACCTCGATACCCTGTTCCACGGGTCCCGGCACGCCAAGAAGTTCCTCGCGGGAGACGCTATTTGGAGACTGTTGCTGGGAGGATGACCAAGGTTGGGTCACGACGAAAAACAACAACAACTTTTTACGACTTCTTTCTGCTGCTGCTGCTTGCTCTCATTTTCTTCTTCTTTCGCTCGGTTCGCTCGGTTCGGCCTCGACCTCACCACCACTTGTACGCTCCTGCTATATCCACCACACTAGTTACCATAGGCCATTCGGCTCCCTGCTTGTCTGCTCCAACACTCTATACTCAATCCCATACATGTATTTGTGCGCTCTATGACTCAAAGTGGGCTGCTGGGAATCTGTCGCACCCGCTCGCTGTGCGATACGACCCGGTTCAGTGGAATGGGAAAATGTCGGCGCGAATAGCGGATGTTTGACACAATTATGGATGTGCACTGTCATGGATGCATTGTACTACGCAAATCCCCTATTACAAGAGCTAATCAGCCAGCGGGGTCCATCCCTCTAGCTTGATTCCATGCAGTTGAAGATCCAGATCGACCGCCTCATCCTCCTCCATATAGAAGGTGCACTGGGAAAGCTGCAGGGTACGAAATACTGCCGGGCACGGGGATGCTCTGGACTCGACAAACTGCTGCAGGCGATCATGACGGATGTGCATCCTGTGCAGGGACAGGGTGCGAAGCAAGGGGAACGTGCTGTCTTTGGTGAGAAGTTGGATCAGGCGCGTGTGGCTGGAGAAGTAATGTTCACTTTCCCTCGGATTGGAGAGCTGCAGGACTTGGATGTTCGGGAGCAGCGAGGACAGGTTCTCCAGATACTTCGCCGGCACGCCGCGCGCCAGTACGAGCCTGCGAACGTGGAACATCGTGTCTGGCGGCAAGCATAGACTGGCGTAGCCCGATGTAATTGTGTTCCTAAGTCGAAGTTCCAGCAGCTTTGGCGCCGAAACCAACTTCGAGAACCTTTCCACGATATAGCCTGCTTCCTGCGTTAAGGAGAGAAGCTCGAGGTTGGGCAATGTCATTGCAGCCAGACCGGGGGCCATCATCCACTGGAAGCATGATGCATTTAGCTTGAGGATGCGCAGCGAGCTGTGAATTTGCAGCCAGAGGTGAAAATGCGCCATCATGGACTTGATAGATCCTCTCGTGCCCAAGTAGCCTATCTGGAGGTCCTCGAGTCTTGTGAATCGGAGTTGGCGGAGCGCTAGATATCGCTCATCATCCATCGCTTGTAAGCTCAGCCGCGTTACACGATCCAACACGCTGTATGTCCGAAGGGGGTCGCAAAGATCCTGTAGGGGCTCTACGCGGGTTGCATAGACAGAGAGCGGGCAGGTTGCGGAACGCTCGAATAGCAGGGTCATGCGATATCCTGGGGGCCAGCGAGGGTGCAAAGGTACGACGATTGTCGTCCAAAGGCGGGGAGATACCAGAGCCACGCGTCGCCAATGCCTGCATACGGCGTTGATCGAAAAAAGAGTCATGGTGTTATGCCTGTGGAGCTCCTCCGTTCCGGTTGTGCGCTGCATGGCGAAGGAGAACAACGCGTCTTGAGCCTCCTGCATCGCAGCTTCGAAGATATCGGAAAGCAGTTCATCGGGAATTTTGCTTATAGGCGAGACTGTGGACATCTGCACACCAGTCAGCTCATGGACACTAACAGCGTTTGAGAGCTTGCCTGCACGATGGTCGTTCTGTAAGGAGGGCAGATAGAAGCGGCGCCACCCCCGCACAGCATCCTAAGACTCATCACTACGTGGAAAAACGACGCCAGGATCAAGAATTACAAGAAGTGTTTTCAAAATGGAACACGTGTTGCCTTGTTAGAATTCCACTCAATATAACGCTTTGGGAACCTAAAATGAATAGTCTCGTAAACAATAGCGCTCGGTCATGCAGAGAAGCGCTCTCTAACATGATCTACCATTTTCCCACAGGAGAGCCACCAGTGACAGGCAAATGTGTTGCGAGATAAAACCTATATTGTCCGTAGCTGGTATAACATATTACAAGTGACAATCGACAGGCGGTGTCCGTCCCTCTGGTTTGATACCATGCAATTAAAGATCCAGTCCGACAGGCGAGAACTACTCCATCGCCGGGGTCCATCCCTCCAGCTTGATTCCATGCAGTTGAAGATCCAGATCGACCACCTTGTCTTCCTCCATGAAGAAGGTGCACTGTGAAAGCTGCAGGGCACGAAATACTGTTGGGAACGAGGCTGCTCTCGACTCGACAAACTGCTGCAGGCGATCATGATGGATGCGCATCTTGTGAAGGGACAGAGTGTGAAGCAAGGGGAACGTGCTGTCTTCGGTGAGAAGTTGGATCAGGCTTGTATGGATGCCGAAGTACGGGTGATATTTCCCGGGATTGGAGAGCTGCAGGACTTGGATGTTCGGGAGGAGCGAGGACAGGTTCTGCAAATACTTCGGCGGCACGTCCCCCGCAAGTACGAGCCTGCGGATGTGGAGCATCGTGTCTGGCGGAAAGCATGGACTGTCGTACCTCGGCGGATGACTTGCGGGCCTAAGTCGAAGTTCCAGCAGCTTTGGCGCCGAAACCATCTTAGAGAAGCGCTCCATGACATAATCTGTTTGCTCAGTCAAGGAGAGAAGCTCGAGGTTGGGCAATGCTATTGCAGCCAGATCGTGGAGCATGATCCACCCGCTGCATGATTCGTTTAGCTTGAGGATGCGCAGCGAGCTGTGATTTTGCAGCCAGAGGGGAAAATGCGTCATCGTGGACGTGACAAGTCTGGTCAAATCGAAGCATATCTGGAATTCCTCAAGTCTTGTGAATCGGAGTTGCCGGAGCGCCAGATATCGATCATCGTCTATCCCCCGTAAACTCAGCCGCGTTACACGATCCAACACGTTGTATGTCCGAAGGGGGTCGCAAAGGTCTTGTATGGGCTGTACGCTGGTTGCACAGACAGATAGCGGGCAGGCTCCGGAACGCTCAAATAGCAGGGTCATGCGATATCCTGGGGCCCAGAGAGGGTCCAAAGGCGCGACGATTGTCGTCCAAATGCGGGGAGATTCCAGAGCCACGCGTCTCCAATGCTTGCATACGGCGTTGATCGAATAAAGAGTCATGGTGATATGACTGTAGAGCTTCTCCGTGAGGGGTGTGTAGGGCCAGGGGAAGGAGAACACCGCGTCCTGAGCCTCCTGCATCGCAGCTTCGAAGATGCCCGAAAGCAGTTCATCGGGAATGTTGCTTATATGCGAGGCTGTCAACACCTGCACGCTGATAAGCTCATGGACGCTAACGGTGTGTGTGAGATCTTGCCTGCATGACGGCCGTTCTGTAAGGAGCGCAGAAAGAAGCAGCGCGACGCCGGCACAGCATTCTGAGATTGATCCCCACGTGGAGAAGACGCCGGGAGTTCGAACAAGAACCAAGAAGGTAATTCGAAATGGAACCTGTGCCCTATTTTGCAGTCCACTCATTGCCACGCTTTGGGAACCTAGGTTGAATAGTCCGGTGAACAATAGCGCTCGGTCATGGAGAGGAGTGCTCCCTAACGTGATCCATCGTTGTCGTATCATACAGTACGGGAGCTACCGGCGATAGACGAATCTGTTGTGAGGTGAAACCTATCTTGTCCGTAGCTGGTATAACTATTGATAAAGCACACTTTCATGCTCAATAATGCCCCCTTCCGTATGCGATGTTTAGGTTGGAATGCTGCGCCGCGCGCCTTAGACGATCTCTAGGAGATTGTGATCTCCAAAACCTCCCGAAATAATGGGGGCCCGTCATACGGCCGCTTCCCGTCCATAATGGTCACGTTCGAAAGTTGCAATGCACGCAATGCACGTGTTTGTGCTTCAATGAGCGCTCGTAGGTCGTCCTTCATCAGTCTGATGTTGCAATATTCGATGCTTTCGAGACACGGACAGAGGTTCCACCTTGCTGCCTGATCCTTCAACTAAGGCGGTAAGGAGTGTGGAAAGCGAAAGCCAAGTGCCCGCCACGAAAAAGAACCAGTGCAAAGGCGTCGTAAAGGGATTTCCACTTGTGTCCTATCCTTCCGAAGTTTGAGGCAATTCTCACTGCCAGTAGCCTCTACTTCATTGCACAATAGTCCTGCTCTAAACCGGTGAGAGCATCACACTGCCATGTAAAACGGAGTCAACGGTCACCACGGTGACTGCCACCCTTCCATTTTCATGCCGTCCGGCATCTCCACACCCCTCTCGGATACCGTGTCTCCGTCCATAATCGACACGTTTGATAGCTGGATGGCCTGTAACGTGCCCCAACAAAACCGCGACCGGGCTTCCACGAGGCCCTGCAGGTCCTCATGGAGGAGTGTGGCGTTGTGATACGACACCACGCGTAGTCGAGGTACCAATAGCGTTGTTCTCATTGAACCGGGTTGTTCGCGCGCCAGAAGCTTCGGAGAATCATCCACAATGGCACCGTGTTGGATCGCGTAGACGAACTGGAGCACTTCCAGGTTAGGGAGTCCGAGCAGGAGTTCCTCCGTGTGGGTCTGCGCAACCAAATCTCCGAGGACAAGCTTCCTCAGACTGAGGCTGATCTCGAATGCTGATTCTGGATCGAGAGGTACCGGATTCCAGCGCGAGTCATTTGCATGAGACGAGTGCAATTTCAGAAGACGTAACATTGGCGCAATCTTGAAGACGCTCTGCACCCACGCCAGGACGGTCTCGATCGGGAAGTCCCGCAGCGTCAGACTCTCCAGCTGTCCAAGGGCCGCGAGACGAGTCGGTGCGGCATAGTCCCGTATTTTGACACAACGCCGGACGGTGATGTGTCTGGGGTTCTCGTAGGTGGCGACCAGGGTCTCGAGGTCGGATTCGTTCAGTCCTGCGACGAAGAGCTCCTCCAGAAAGGGATAGTGCACGGCCCCTGCCCTGTATCCAACGCGGTTTCCGTGATTCCAGAGATGCAGCCGACGTACACGTTCATGCGCCTGTCTTCTCCGGAGCATGTCGAATATCATCCGATGGAGGGACAGATCGGCCTCGAATAACGTTAGGGTCCGCGTGCCACAGTGTTCGAGTTGGAGTGCGATGTACTGGTGGGTGTTGTCCTTGCTCTTTGGGTGAGCCCGGGTGCTCGCTGGCGTATGCAGCGTGCTCCACAAGGCGCTTGTAGCGAATGCAGTCTCCCTCCATTGTCGACAGACGGCAACAAGCGTGAGAAGAGTGTTGCTATATTGTTTCCATGGGACTTCGACGTCCTGCCGTGTTGAAGCAACATGAGGGGAACGATACAGGTGGTGCTTGGGCTCTTGGAGCGCCTCCTCGAATATCATCGATAGCAATTCCGTGGGAAAACGGCGAATGCCTCGAGTCATATTCGTCCCGCTCGGAGCGGACCGATCGCCCGGTAACGTGGCTGGCAATTTCCCAAAGCGGGACATCCCCGACAGGTCCTAAATATATTCCAATCAGCCTGGCCTCCCTACTTGTTGAGGATACCATTTCTCACAAATATTAAAGCGACGCAGACTGAAGAGGAGAAGATGTAGCCTTTTTGATGGTTTCGAATGGAAAATGACCCGGAAGACCATGCATGCTCAGCGGCCGCGTCGGGGGCTGACACCCGGTTTTTGCCTCCCTCACGTGACGCGAGATCGTGACTTCGTGGAATGACGATGCGAGAACCCTAGCCTGGGCAGCCTGAGAGCGCCTGTCTGCAATTCCCACGTTCGCTCGCTTTATATATGGAAAAGTTCAGCGCCTACAGGGTATGTATGTCGTTCTATTTTTCACCAGGACGGTGGATCTGATGAAGATCTAGGATCCTGGAACAGGCATACATGTGCGCCACACTGTCCAAATCAGCGTCATGCGATTGACGCATTTGGTAGCCCTTCCTCCCGCCGACAGCCCCAAACCCTCCCAGTGCGCTGCATGCCGCGCTAATACCAATTCGCGTCGTTATAGCGATAATTCGAATCGTGTTCCTGCTAGCACTGGGCATAATATGGAGTGGAGTGCGTTTGATATCTTTGTTACTGGTACGCACACTCGTTCCAAACCGCAGAGGTGTGACTGACGCACGGAAAGATCCCAATACCGCCCCTCTACTCCCTCATCGCAAAAGGGTTCGACGCCTCCCTCGCCCAATCCTGCTTCCTAGTACTAGGATTCTACATCTCCCCCGAGGTAGTGGCCATAAACCGCTCGTGCGCCCTTGCCCTCTCTCCCTTCACTGCACACGCTGACATCGTGAAGGAAAGCGAAAGATCTAGCACACGCGCGCTGGGCCCCAAAGCGCGGGGACCTGATCATCTCCAACTGGGTATCATGGGTCGAAGTAGTCTGGTTCGCCGCGAAGCACGTCTCCTCCCCTCCCCCCGTGCTCCTACTGATACAGAAACCAGATATCGCGCAACGTTCGTCCTCCCCCTGGCAGCTGCGTCGCCCCCGCCAGCCGCATCAGCCAGCGCAAGCCCCATATCCTCCACAGGGCGCCGGACCGGCACAGGCTCAGCAGCCGTCTCCCTCCCCCCGCCCGTCTCGGCCCAGCCGCGCTCGCCAATCACTGGGTTCAAGCAGGTCAGCCTGCTGCAGATGCTGTCCGTGGTGGGCGGGGCGCCGCCCTACTTCCCTGACCAGCAGGAGGCGGAGCCGATCGAAGAGATCCGGAAGCGCGCGAGAGGCCCGCTAGTCGTCTTCCCAGAGTGCACGACCAGTAATGGCAGGGCGGTCGTCAGGTTTGCAGAGGTGTTCGGGCAGAGCACGGTCCCGCCGAAGGGGTATCATGTTTGGCTCGCGTGTGTCAAGTGCGTCCTCCTAGCCTCTGACTATGTGTGATATTGAGCTGTGCACAGGTATGAACCACCGTCGAATGTCCAACCAACCCTCACGCTCTCCGCGCCCAAGCCGCTCTCGAGCACCCTATGGAGCCTCCTCACCTCCCTCTCCCTGCAGCCCGTCGCGCTGCGCCTGCTGAACCCGGCCGAATCCCCCTCCTCGCAGACCTTCGTAGCCTCTGCGTACGTGTCCGCGGGCGTGAGGGACCAGCTGGCAGAGTGCGCGGGTGCGCTGATTGCGCAGCTGGGACGGATGAGGAGGACGGGCATGGGGTGGGAGGATAAGGTTGGGTTTTTGCAGTTTTATAGTGGGAAGAGGAAGAGGCTGTGAGGCGTGTGCGGGTTAGAGCAGCTCTGCAGGCCAGGGGCAATATATTCCCATTGCCCATATTCGCATGGTACACATCCTATTTGCAGACTAGTCGTCTATCACACCCGACCTCAGCCATGCGCACCTCCCGTACTACCGCCTCGCCCCTCCACCCTCGCCCTCCCCACCAGGCGAGATGACTACCGCACAATCAGCACCCTCCTGCACCCCACAAGGAACAGACTCACGTAAGAGCAACATCACCGGGAGCAGGTACATCCAGTATTTTTGGATGAACGACTTTTCCGGTTCGGGCTTGACGATTTCCCCCTCGTCGTTCAGCGGCGGGGGGACCTTGAGCGCCAGCCTGCCCATCAGCATCAGTAAGTCATCGCGTTCATCGTTGTTGGACGAGAGAGAAAGCGCACGGAGGGATCCGGTCTGGCAGCTGGACCACTATTGTCGTGTTCTGGAACAGGGTTGCTGCGGCTGCGCTCGAGGGCGGGCAGGAGGGGGAGGTGGGGGCGGGGGAGAGGGCGTAGGAGAGGGTGTAGGGCGCGCCGGAGGGGGAGAGCCGGAGGAGGAGGGTGTCCGATTCCGCGGAGAGGGCGTGGCACTGCGGTTTGGGGTTAGTATCGGGTGGCAGGATGCGGGATGCATGGAGGTGTGGGGGTGAAGGTGGGAAGAAGGCTCGGAGAAGGTGGGAGACGTACAGCGCGCACGCCAGCAAAAGGCCAATCCTCCTCCCTGCTCCCCTCCTCGGCCAATGCGACCTGGTACACCCCCTCCCCTCCTACTGCCTGCTCCAATAGCGTTTCAGCTGCTGAGGGCGCCAGGGCGTAGGTTGGCGGGGATTGGGAGATGTCGAGTGAGGCGCGGAGGGACCAGGCGGTGGGGGAGGACGGGGTGAGCAGGCGGTGATATACTTCTAGTGCGCAGGCGAGCGGGAGCGCTGCTGCTAGGAGGAGTGGGAGACGCATCGTGCGTAGTGGCAGCGTCTACAGTCGCAGCAGGATGGGCTGGATTGGGGAGAGCACCACGGAGTCGAAGGCGGCAGATTTCACGTGGTCGGGAGAAGCACGCGCTTGACTTTGTTCGCCTCCTACCAGGAAAGAAGCAAAGGGTTCCACGTCACGTCGTCGCCAACTTTGCTCCGCGCCTACTTCGAGATCTTTCTACTGGGTGCATATAGCTAGCACACGCCCTCTCTCCTTCACTTGCATCACTCTTTTATCTGCTCGAGGGCTATTGTAAAAATGCGGTTCTTGTCGGGGCTGCTCCTCCTGCCCTGGCTCGCCGGCGCGTTCGCACAGGACGGAGCGCATCAGACGCATGAGTACCAGGTGCGTTTCCTCTGCCCCGGCAATACACCGTCCACATAGCTAAGATTGCGCCCAGTCGGACGTCGCCCGCCTGCGCAAGATCGTCATCAATTCGCTCTACTCGCACCGGGACGTCTTCCTGCGCGAGCTGCTCAGCAACGCCAACGACGCACTCGAAAAGCTGCGCATCACCGCGCTCACGGACAAGTCACTCGTCTCACCGGACGAACCGCTGAATATCACCATACAACTCCTGCCTGCCTCTGGCTCTGGCGCGGGGCGCGTGGTGATCGCCGATACGGGGATCGGGATGACGCCGGACGAGCTGACGCAGAACCTCGGCACGCTAGCCAAGTCAGGCACGAGCGATTTCCTAGTGCAGGCCGAGAGCGCCGGTGCGCAGCAGGCTGGGAACCTGATCGGCCAGTTTGGCCTTGGATTCTACTCCTCCTTTCTGGTCGCGGATCATGTTGAGGTCGCCTCCGTGCCTGCGGGTGGGAACGGGGAGCAGTGGGTGTTCGCGAGCGGCGCCGAGGACCAGAGGTTCGAGGTGTTCCCTGATCCGAGAGGGCGCACGATGCGCCACGGGACGGAGATCACTTTGCTGCTCAGGGAGGACGCGAAGGAGTTCCTGAATCCTGGGAAGGTGAAGGAGCTGGTGTACGTTTGATTTTCTGGAAGGTGTATGCGGGAGGGCTGAGAGTGAACAGGGACAAACATTCGGGCTTCTCCACGTCTTTCCCGATCTACCTGCAGACGTTCAAGACCGAGGAAGTACCGGATGAGGACTCGCCCGTGCCTGCGGACCCGCTCGAGGCGGACGCCATCGACACCTCCCCTCCCGTGGACGATTCTGAAGCCATTGTGGAGGACCTGCCTGAGGACGCCTCCCCCATCACCCCTCCTCCTCCACGCACCAAGAATGTCACTCGCGAGACCTGGGAGCAGCTTAACGACCAGCCCCCGCTCTGGACACGGGACGCCAAGACCGTCTCAGAAGCAGAGTACACCGATTTCTACAAGAGCACCTTCCGGGACACTGCGGCGCCGCTCGCGCACGCGCACTTTGCGGGCGACGCGGGGAGCAGCGTCAGCTTCAAGAGCGTGCTGTTCATCCCGAGCGAGCTGCCGTCCGAGTTTTGGAGCACGACGCAGGCGCGCGTGGAGGGCGTGAGGCTCATGGTCAAGCGGGTTTTCATTACCAATGATCTGGGGGAGGACGCCTTGCCGAAATGGATCAGCTGGCTTAGGGCGATCGTGGATGGTGAGTGCCGCTGCCTGCGCTTGCGGATATGGTACTGATGGATTACCAGCGGACGACCTCCCACTGAACGTGTCCCGCGAGCAGCTCCAGTCTACAAAGTTCCTCGCGCAGATCAAGTCCATCCTGGTGAAGCGTGCGATCAACCTGCTCACCAAGGTCGCCAGCGCGCCCGCGTCCATCAATGAGGAGACGGGCGAGGAGGAGGGCCAGACGCAGTACAGGGCCGTGTGGAAGGCGATTGGAAGTGCGATCAAGCTCGGGGCTATGGAGGGGAGTGCGGGCCAGAAGAATAAGCTTGGGGCGCTGACGAGGTGGACGACGAACGTGCGCGAGTTTGTCGGGCTGGATGATGTGCGTGACTTCCCCATATTAGGTAGTTGGTTGTGCTCACGCATTTGTAGTACGTCGACAACCGGAAGAAGGGCCAGAGGCAGATCTTCTATCTCGCCGGGGTGGGCCAGAAGGCAGAGGACCTCGCAAAGTCCGTGTTTATCGAGAAGCTGCATGCACGCGGGTACGAGGTGCTCCTCCTGACCGAGCCAATGGACGAGATCCTCTTGAATAACTTCCAGCGATGGGGGTGCGGTTCGCTTTTTCACCGTCCTTGGCATCCGGCTGATGGTATGGGTGCAGGGGGATGGCCTTCCAGGATGTGGCGAAGAAAGGACTACAGTATGGGGATGAGGACATGGACGCCGAGGCGGACAAGGCGGAGCAGGCTGGCATTGCGGAGCGGTTCGCCCCGCTGTTGAGCTGGCTGAAGAAGGAATATACTGGTACTGTTATGGATGGTGAGCCTTTTGGACTGATGGATGATATGCGAGACTGATGGTCTGCAGTCGTCATCTCGAACCGTCTCGTCACCAGCCCATGCGCGATTGTTGCTGACAGGTATGGCTACTCTGCGAACATGGAGCGACTCGTGGGTAAGTGGATAGCATCAGACACTTGAGCGATCGCTGATGAGGCCACAGCTGCTCAACAGCGCTCGGGCAAGGACACTTCTCAAGACTGGATGACCGAATATGCACGCAAGCAGCGCTCGCTCGAGATCAACCCCAAGTCGCCTCTGATTGAGGGGATGCTGCGTGTCGTCGAGGGTCTGGACTGGGAGGAGGAATATTCTGCCGATGAGGGCGAGAAACCGGCCCATGAGCCAACGCAAGCGGAGCTGGAGCTGAAGGAAGTCGCCCAGATCCTTTTGGACGGCGCCCTTGTGCGCTCGGGCTTTGAAGTCACAGACCCAAATACCTTCTTCGCCCGGGTCGACACCGTCCTGCGCCGTTCGCTCGGGGTGTCGGAGACAGCACAGCCGGAGGTGGAAGTCAAGCCCGCCCCCCCTGTCGAGGAGGGCCCCTTGAACCCCGAGGCGGAGCCGGTCCCGGAGCCGGGTTTCGGGGAGGACCCGTTCCAGCCGGGAGACTTTGACTATGAGCTGCCGAGGAACCCGTTCCCGGAGGATCCGGATGTGCAGGCGTTCGCGGCGCATGATGAGCTATAGTTATGTAGGTATTGGATTAGGAAAGCAAAATGGACTGTTGAAGCAATAATGTGGTGTCGAGCAGCCAATCGTCCGTCTCGATGTCCAGTCATCAACCGTGTGCTGCTGTAGCGACGTCATCCGTGAAAGAAGATGAGGGTAGAGTTATGTATCTCCTTACTATGAAGGCAGACTTATTACGTGACAAGCGAGCACAGCGCGGACGCGGTTGGAGCGTCAGATCAACTTTGATATGAGGATGTTCAGTGGGGATACGACACCAAAGAGAGACGTGATGCATTGTAAAGTGCAGAGTTTGCACAGCAACAAAGATGGACAGAGGAGATGCGGAGCGGACAGGTGTGTGCGATGTGAAGAGACAGGTCAAGTATGACATAAAGTGCCTTTCTAACAAGTGTGACCGGATGGCGCAACGGTAGATTCCGCTTACTATATCGTGAAGCGTGTGGCCACTTGAACGTTGAGAACGTCCGTTCAAACCCCGTTGGTGTCCAAAAGGTTACATTTTTGACGACATCGGAGCCGGTACGGTCCGGACGCGGGCAGCTCCTAGGGTGCGAAGATGTTGGAAGACGACCGGGGACTCGGCTCCGAGACATGAAGATCTGGGTTAGCTGACGTCGTTCTGGTCCTTTTTGAGCATTATGTGGGCATGGTTTTCTGGTCCATTGTTAGTACCATTTAGTTCTGCGCACAGATCCGTTCTTTGAGCATGGGAAGATGGGGCCTGGAGCCTGGCAAAACTGCTTCCTTGCCACATTCGAACATCTTCGCACCCTAGGAGCTGCCCGCGTCCGGACCGTACCGGCTCCGATGTCGTCAAAAATGTAACCTTTTGGACACCAACGGGGTTTGAACGGACGTTCTCAACGTTCAAGTGGCCACACGCTTCACGATATAGTAAGCGGAATCTACCGTTGCGCCATCCGGTCACACTTGTTAGAAAGGCACTTTATGTCATACTTGACCTGTCTCTTCACATTGCACACACCTGTCCGCTCCGCATCTCCTTCCTCACTGCTTCTACACGCGTCCATACATCGTCTGACGCTGGTCTGCTAATTTCGGATCGACAACTCTGAGAGTGGTAGTCGTCATCGTCGTTGTGCTAATTATACGGCTCCCAAACTTGCTTAGTCATGCTTACGCAAGAAAGAAATCAGACACGTCCCTCGTGCTGGCGTCGCGTCATGTTCGAGGCGCGTGGTGCGCCGCCTACGGCGACGATCTGCCCAACATCAAACCACCATCGCTTGTATATACTCTCATCTGTACATTTCCTCATCTTTTATTTCTCTCTTCAGCTCCTTTGCATATATCTGTACCGACTCGCGCAAGATCTCTCATTGGAAACAGCTCGCTGAGAACCTGTACATGGACAAATACCTCTTCCGAACAAAGCCAGGCGGCGCACGCGGTGCCTTCAACAGCAACGTCGGCGAGAAGCGGCAGGCACTGCGGTTCAACCCCTTCGCTCCTCCCATCGGGGCGAAAACGGACAAAGAGCGCCGTCGGGAAGCTGCTCAGGGCAAAGCTCGAGCCGACAAGTGCGCATTTTCTAGGTGTCTCACGTGTGACTGTTCTGATGTTTTCGTCCTCTTAGGTTGTTAGCCCCTGTTCGCACTGCTGCTGTTCTACCCAGTAATTCTTCGGCATCTGTATCCCTCAACGCTCCTGGACCATCATCTGCACCTCTCCAGAAGCCGCTCCGCAACCACATCCTCAACTCGCTCACATCCGAGAAGAACCCAATCACGCATAGCAGCGCATACGAACGATCTGAGCCGACGTCCTCCGTCGCCACGGGCCATCAGCGCGCCGAAGGCAGAAGGAGTCAGATGTACTTTAAGAGTCGAAACACAAAGCTGCGTGATCAGGCGAAGGAACGAGGTCAGGAGAACGATGTGTTCAGGGGTTGTGTCGTTTATGTGAATGGGTATATGAAGGGGACGACAGATTTAGAGGTCAAGCGGATCGTCGGGTTGGGCGGGGGACGAGCTCGGTGCGTTATACGAAGCAAGTTTTGTGACTGTTGTACTGAGTGGTATTGCAGGTATGTCGCTGGCGGAGACACTACACATATCGTCACCAGCATGCCTCTCAGCGGATCGAAGACTGAGAAGCACCTCAACTCCAACGGGCGCAAGGTGCATATTGTCACTCCGGAATGGATACTGGACAGCGTCAGACTTTCGAAGAGACAACCAGAGTGGAAGTATAATATCGTTGAGAGCAAGGTGCAGGGGTCGTTGAGATTGGGAAGTGCGAAAGAGAACGTTGCGATAGATCTGGCAGAGGAATGAGGGAGAGGTGGGTGGAGCAATGTGTCCCCTTGTCTCCTTACGCGGTGCATCAAGATTTCCACGGAACGCATTCATATCAAGGACTTCATGTTGTACTGGATGAAGGATGTAAAGAACAATTCACAATGCAATGCATGACAATCCATCGCTACATGGGTGTCACGAATGGCGCTTGATCAATACCGTCTGCGAGATCCAGTTGGTTCAGCAGAGTAGAAGTTGATACACTGCAAGTCTTCATCAGTCAGAGAACAGAGACGAGCGGCGTGCTACCCACTTGTTTATCCAGGAATAGACGCAGTCGGTACTTCAGCTTTCGCTCCGGCAATCCACGGTCGAGGGCTCGCTTCAGCAGGTCATCAAACTTCATAGGCTAAGGTCGTGTCAAGCAGGGCACGCGTTTCGCATTGAGTGCCACTCACTTCGTATCGCAATATTCGTAAATAGAGCTCTTCATCCTCTTCAATCATTGCCCTCATCTCTTTCTCGACCATCTCGACCATCTGCTCCTCTGTCAGTTTCGCTTCTTTCGGGGCTTCGTCCTTCTTCTTTCGACCGCGCTTCTTAGGTTGCTCATCAATCACTTCGTCATCTGGTTTTGGACTCTTGCTCTTCCTCCTTGCTTTCCTATCGGCTTTCGAGACAGCCGCTGATGATGATGTAGACCTGTCGCTTGCATCGCCATCCCACTGTAGAACGGCATCTGCACCCCAGCCTGCCTCATCCTCCCACCCGCTTCCGGATGACGCGCTACCGCTGTCACTGTCTTGTATGCTGTCTTCTTGCCGTACAATCTGGCGCAATGAGAGTCGCTTTTTGGGTGAAGAATTACGGCGCTTCCGGGCTAACGATGTGGCCGGTGTGATGAGGTCGAGGGTACTATTGGACGCGTTTGTAAGGTCGATCGGGGCTTCCGAAGGGAGAGGGTCGTTTGGACTGGCGCTAGAGGTAGGGAGGGATGCGTGGGAGGACGGATCAGAATTAATGGCCTGCAGAGTTTCAGAAGGGATCGCTCGTGTTCCCAGAATACTCACGCTCGGGACCGGTGGTTTCTCCAATAGCGAGGGACCAGCGAACAAGCTTCGATTCCTCGGTGCTCCACCAAACTTGCTCGGAATGAAGGCTTGCGTCGCGGGAGGGAGGTGTTCTCCAGGTGCGGTTGTCTCAGCAACCTCCTCGTGAACGGAAAGAGGATTCATGTCCGGAGATGCCACTGCAACCACAAGCGGGGAGGGATCCGTCGTAGAAAGGACATCCCGAGCCTTCTCTGCAATAATCTGATGTGCATCGGAGACAGTCTGGACAGTGGCTGCGAGTGTTTGCTTCTTCGTGCGTTTGGGTGGTGCTGCTTCGTGGGCGACTCGCTCCAGCAAGGTGTCGGGCTTGGGTGGCTCTTCCTTCGGCTCAGGTGGCGACTTCGCTTTCCTCTTCTTCGGCTTGACCTCGGCAACCGCGTCATCATCAATGGCCTCCAATTGCTGCTGTAGATTGATCTGGAGCGTTTCCATGGTAAATGCGTTCTTCTTCGCACATCGCGCTATATGCTCCCACTTCATCTCACTCGATTTCCTTGCCGTCCAAGAGAGGTCGCAGCAAGGGCACTTGCTGATCTTTTTCATCTTCGATTCGGGCAGGGGACAGCTGAGCTTTTTGGAGGATGTTGCCGAGGTCGACAGAGGACGGGATCGAGTGGAGGAGACAGAGGAAGCGACAGATATAGGAGATGAAGCACGGCCCTTCCCGGCGGCGGAGGTCGGCTTGTATGCGAAGTGAGCCAAACTGAGGGGGCGAACCGGCTCTATGGCAACGGAGACGTCCTCCTCCGATCCGCCGATGACCCCAGGGTCCATCGGTTCCGGAAGAACGAGTTCATCAAAAGAAGGCAATGTTGTGGAGGTGACATCGGCCGCTGCGTCTGTCGTATGTTCTTCTGCCGTATTCAACACAATTGTGGTGGGTGAGTCATCCAGAATTTGAGAAGGTCCTGAAGCTAATCTCTTAAAGGACGGAATTCATCAGATGCAAGAACATCACTCACGACTGCTTGATGGACCCTGCTTGGCCCGACCAACAACTGAGAAGTTGACAGGCACCGCAGACAAAGGAGGAGTTTGGCCGCTTTCGGCAGCCTTTCGGGCCGCCTTTAGCTTACGCCGTTTCTCCTCCCGTTCAGGTTCAGAGTCTTCAATCACTTCGTCCTCAGGGTCTTCTCCACGTTGGGTAGGAGGAGGCATGACAGGAGTGTTTTCCTTTTCGTTCAGCAGGATTGAGATCTGTCGCTTGATCTGCAGCATCCTTTGCGTAGTATGGTCATGCGCCAGGTAAGTTGATGTAACGAGGGTCGATGCAGTACGATAGGAAATGCAAGCAGTCAAGTAGGGTATCGGGCAACGCCGTGCAAGGGTGAAGAGGAACGCCAGACTAGAACGGAGAAAAGCAGAATGGAAGAGATGCGATGTCAACCTAAGACGAAGACTCGGAAGCCAAGACGCGTCCACCATCGAACTCGACGCGTCTGACGACATGATCAAGGCAAAATCTGCCTCCGTCCGGGGTTCGACACCAGACCCTAACCCGGCCAAGAGGACAGAGCGGTGCATCCAATCCAGAAAAGACGGCGGCCCCGGGTGGTTGCATCTGGATACGATACGATCAACGGGCTCCCTTTCCCGGCTCGCCGCCCTCTTTTTCGTATCGCGACGCATATAAACGCGCACACCATGGACACCCTCCTTGCCCACGTCAACGTCTCTCCTGGTTCGGCACCACCTCCTCAGCTACCGCGCTTCGAACCTATGGAAGTCTCCGGCACTCCCGATCTGCAACAACACCTGTACCAGGTCCTCAGCGATGCCTGTTCTCAAGATCCAGCGCGCATGATGCCCGCCGCACAGCAGCTGCCGAGGCTCGAGAAAGAGCCAGGGGCATTCCACGCCATCTATCAGATCGGCGCTGAGAAGAGCGTGCCGGTGCCGGTGAGGGAGATGGCCATGATCAGGCTGAAGAACGAGATGACGACACACTGGCGGAGCAGAGTGTGAGCAGCGATCTTATCAAACCGACCATTTCCTGTTCTGATAGCTGTCTAGGCTCCTGACCGAGCACCAGAAGACCGAGTGCCGGCAGTTGAGCCTGACCTTCATGGACGAACCCATCGACTCGGTGAGTTTACTCTTTGGCGCACGCGGTCGCGGTACTAACGAGCCATAGATATTCAATCTCAACATGATCGTACTTACAAAGATTGCCCGCTTCGACTACCCTGCTCGTTGGTGCGTCATTCAGCATAATGTAAGCTGTATGCGCGCTGACATACAATTCCAGGGAAAATCTTGTCCCCAACCTCCTTCAGCTGATCAGAAACAGTGCCAGCGCTCGGTTAGCATCAGGTGTGGCCGATCCTCTGAACATGCTGGTACTCCGGAGATCGTTGCGAGCCTTGCACGGCGTCGTCAAGGAGTTCTCCACTATGAAGCTCCCCAGTCAGATCAAAGTCATGGAAGAAATGGAGAATACTCTCTTCCGGCCTTTCATGGACCTCTGGATCCAGTATTCCTTGTCCTTCCGTGCGCTGCTTGATCCCTCCAACCTCGCGAACCCCGTTCTGGCTCACGATCTCGATATTGCACACCTTGCGTTCAAGAGCTACTCCAAGCTCTTCGCCTGGCGGTGGAACCGTTCGGCAAAACAGAACACGGGATGGGAAGATAAGGTCGGTTGACTCGTCGGGCATATTGATGACGAGACGACTGACGTTCTGATAGCTTACCGAAGCTATGCGGATTTCGGTCGAGCAATTCCAGGTGTTATGCAATATGCGTATGCAACTTATCTCTGCTCTGAACCAGACCGACCCTCCTCTCCTGTCTGGCCCGAACGGCACAATCTGCAATGATCCTGCGATGGCCGCTACCCTCACTCTCCTCACTCGTCATGTTATGGTCTTCGGCAAGGTCTTTCGCCGCCTCTGCCAACTCAAGCGCGATGCATTCGTTTCTCATCTTTCTACTCCCCACTTAATTACTTTCTATTGGAATCTCGTCACTAATGCTACTCAGCTTCCAACTGTAATCGGTAAGTCACCTCGTCGTTCCTCGGACACAACGACTGAGCGCGATGCAGATTCACCATTCGCTTTGTACCCCCTTCGCCTTCTCGTTCAAGCACTATTCCTTTTCCGCGAGTTCATGCAAGATTGGTCTCTATTGGCCAGGCGTCACAAGGTCGAAAATCTGCAGGAGTTGCTGGCATCACCTGATTCGCCAGTGTCGCCCGACCTGCGAGGTTTGTGCTGCCGTGCTTCAATCTGGGCCAGAATCTGATGGCGATTTTGCGCAGAGATCCTTGGAGCCGGCAACGTTTTGCGGTCTATCGACCTTCTCATCACTCAGCTTATCCCGCTTCGACCGGAGGATCTCCATAAATGGGAGTCTGAGCCGGAAGAATGGTTCGTCGCGCAGGAAGGAGAATCAGAGCAATGGGAGTACGAGCTAAGGGTATGTTGGTTTCTCCCTGAGAAGATCGATGTATCTGACCATTTTTCAGGGAAGTGCGGAGCGCGTCCTGATGATCTTCGTGTCGAATTTCGCTGATGTCGCCAAGCCCGAGCTCTTGCGCATGTATCAACAAGTTGCCGGAAATCATAGCGTCGACCTGCAAGCCATTCTTCACAAGGAATCGGTGTACTGTGCCATTAACCGTTCGATCCACCAGATGAAGGAGAATCTGAACTTCGACGAGATGCTGGGGAATCACTTCGTTGCTGATGTGCAAGTGGAAGATGCTGCGTATGACCGTTGGCTCTTCATTCCCTGCTTGGGCTAATATATGACTGGATGCAGGTACAGCGTGGTCAAGCGTGGTATCGCAGTTATCATCGGTAAATGGGTGTACGAAGAAGCGGTACCTGCTCCTACCGAACTGGTCTGGCAGATCCTTCTCCGCCTCTTGCAAGATCAATCATCATCTATCATAGTGCGCCTCAGCGCCGCAGGAGCCATCAGGCAGTGCATCGATGTGAGCAAGACAGACACTCGCATCTTCGATGTCACTCAGCCGGAGCTGCAGACCGTGGGCTTTAACAAGGACGTCTTTGCGCCGTATCTGCGTGACATCCTCGCTGGGCTTGTCAACTTGTTCAATGAATGTGAGAACATGGAGAGCAAGCGATTTGCAACGAAAGCTCTGGCTTTTGTAATCGAATGTGCCGATGACCTAGTGTGTATTACTCATACCTAGGTTGATGTCTGTCTGATGACGCATGTCTCAGGTCATGAACTATGCTAAGGAGCTGTGCGATACGATCCCATCGATGTGTAAGTGACTTTCTCAATTGATGATACACCCTGACCACATTTCAATAGGGGCCAGCGCCGATGCGGAACAGAACAGCTTATTGAAAGCCGACCTGATCACCATCGCCACAAAGCTTGTCGGGGTGAGTACTGCTTGTCGATGGTGTCTTCCGGGTTCTGACAATATTCTTTCGTAGGCCACCAAGTCAAACTCTATGTACCTTTGGCCGATTGTCATTCCGCTGGTGCAGATGGGCTTCCAAGGCGGTGTGAGTAATTTCACGCGGCAGATTTCTGACCTTCAGCTGACGGTAGCCCAGGTTGCTGCTCAGCTCGACGAAGACGCATTGGATCTTTGGATCCATGCTCTGAGATGGACTGAATCTCTCACTGACGCTCAAGGCTCGTCCCCAAATCTCATGGAACTGCTTCCTCTTCTGCAAAATCTGCTCCTCAACAACTTGGACTTGCTCGGAAGGGTACTTCATGTTGTCGATGGTTACCTTCTCATTGATGCTCCTCGTGTTCTACATGTTTGTTATTTCAAGCTGAAATCTTGGGCATGTACTGACATGTGCATAGGCCAACTCGAACGGGCTGGTGGAAGGGTTCAACAAAGTGTTCAAGACTGCCATCCAGACGAATGTCCGGGACTTGGTCGCCTCCGTCCAAATCATGATTCGCAGTAGCCCTCCCGACCTTTGGGCTGGACCACTGCACACGACTGGCTTTTTCTGGAATATCCTTGAGGACTTCCTGGCCAGCAAGGTAGAGGTGTGGCAACTTCCACACGCCAAATTGGAACTGACATCTCGTTCAGGCTAAAGCCGCTATCTTGAATCAATATCTGTTCTTTATCGCCCGTCTTACTCTTGTCAACACAAAAGCTTTTATGATGCTTATGGAAGCGGCCGCAAACGAGCACCATATGAGTCTTGAACAGCTGTACAACGATTTGTTGCAACAATGGTGGGAGAAGGCGAGTTCGTCGTTCATCTCTTACAGCCCTTGTCTGATATCAGTCCAGTTCGATGCTGTTGCGGAACCCAATAACCGGAAGTTGCTTGTGATGGGCACTGCTTGCTTGGTCGCCACTGCACAACCGGTAGTCCTGAAGCGCTTGAGTGGTGACATATTCGACATGTGGCTGAGCGTCCTTGGCGAACTGGAGGAAGCCTGGAAGAACGACGAATTGGACGCGTGAGTTATCTTCGTTCAACGAGTAAAACTGGGTTCTCATACATGATCAGGCAACATCCTCTCTACATCAGGGAGGACAGCAGCGAGTGGGCTTGTGTTGATCTGCCTCTGGAATCCGAAGGAACTCTGGAACAAGGCAGGCGTGAGCAGGTAGGTGTACTACTGGAACGTCATGAGCGTGTTTTGAATGCTCTGCAGTTGAACGCGACGGACCCTGTTACAACAGAAAGGCTTGGCCCCTTCATCAAGCATCAACTCGACATCGCTGCCCAGGTCTGTCCTGGCGGTCCGAGCGAGTTCCAGAATACGTACATCGCCGGTGCCAACCCGCTGGTCACCAATCAGCTCTACAAATACCTGGGCATCATCGGATAGGTCACCCATAAAAACAGCATCACTCTGCTTCGTCTGTATCTTCGTTCCATATCTGCTTCGTCATAGTTTTTCGTTTCGTGTCCGCGTTTCCACAATTTTGCACGCTCTTGCACTGTATCCCTCCGCAACGATACCTCTGTCTGATATCCTTCCCTAGAGCATGAAGCTTAAACACATACATAGGTCTTGTAGCCTTGATAATGATACATTCGTGGTTCATACTAGTCTGCCTCAGGAGTGACCGCGTCCGGATCGCCCAGATCCTCTTCGTCCGCGTCTACAACCTCCGAATCGTCCGCCTTCAGCCTCGCAGCGCTCTTGACAACCTTATTACACCTCAAGCAGCTCCATCCCTCCTCGCCCTCGTCAGCCGCAGCGACCATCTGCTCCGTCAAGCACACATAGCAGTACACGTGCCCACAGCTGGCGACGTAGGGAGTCTGCACAGGGTACGTGGGTACCGACGCACCAACGATGATGGACGAGGCGGCCAGCTGGTTGGCGAGCGGATACGGGAGGTTGGGCAGAGCCGCTCTTCGTGCACATATCGCACACTCGTTCGACGGGAGGGTCGCGTACGGGCCTTTTTGCTCGCCTTCGCTAGAGGTGGATGTGGAATCGCGTTCCAGCAGCGTTCTTACGGGCGAGGGCAGGTAGGGGGATTTGCGAAGGGAGAAGAGGTATTGTCGTAGTCGGCGGCGGAGGGCGGCGACGTCGACGAGAGGGACGAGGAAGAGGAGGAATTCCTGCAGCAAGCCATCAGGGCAGGCAAGCAGGGAGAAGAGAGGGACGCACGGTCAATGCATGCCACACGATCTGCCTGTTCATAAACTCGTAGCTGACGACCCTATCCACCCTCCTACTAGGCACCAGCCTCAGCCCCAGCAGGCGATCCGTGAGCGTCCGATACCTCCCGTCCCACAGGAAGGCGACGAATCCGGCGAGGCCAAGGACAGCATGTGCGTTCTCCGCGCTGGTGAGCCACGCCCACGCCCGTCGCCGGCGGTCGGTGCTCGGTGCGTCTGGCCAGGCGCGGGAGAGGGCGTAACCGCGTATTCGTGCGTGGAGGTAGGGGATGCCGAGCGTGAGCAGGGCGTGTAGCAGGAGCTTCTTCCGCCGTATTGGTGAGCCCGGAGCGCGGGTGTCCGCCAGCTTCAGCCCCTGTAGGGAGGCCCCGTAGCTAGCCGCGTTGTCCCATATGGAGAACTTGTACAATATGAGGCGGATGAGGAGTCCGAGCTCGAGGTTGAACACTCCGCGCCAGGAGCTGCGCACCCCCTCGAAGGCTTTGGCTAACGGCTCTTGCAGGACCTGGGCGAGCTCTTCGTCTAGCAGCTCAGCGTCGAGCTGCCCTATGCGCGGGGTGTGGGTGGGGAAGGCGCGCAGGAAGCCGAGGGCGGATTGGATGCCGCGGAGGTGGGGGAGGTGGGCGGCCCAGGAGGACTCCCACGCCGGGGGGAGGGACATGGCGATGAGGCGGGGGGACGAGGCCAACGAGCACAAGGGACTGCACAAGGGATCACGTAAACCCGCTGCTCATGTTTCTGCGTCTGCCATCTCTGGTACCTGGACATCGACTTCTTGTTTCTCTGGCCACACGACATAGAATGTATTCTAGGAGTTACGCGGTATGGATGTCACATTACGGGATAACTTCACAGAATTCAAGAGGAAACTCAGGACGCGATCGACAGACTAAACTCTCTGCAATCAAACGCCGCCACTATCGAAGCGATTAGAGCTTCCGGCAAGCCTAATAACGATGCCACAGTCATCGAAATGGTCGAGTACTTGAATAGAATAGGATATACGGTGGGATCGCTTCTTTCTCTGCGTCATCGTGTACTGACATTGTTAGCCGAATGATCTCAATAAACTGAATGTTATTCATATCACTGGAACGAAGGGCAAGGGCTCGACGTGTGCCTTCGTCGATTCCATACTCCGGCACGCTAAGCCAAACTGGAAGACCGGTACAGTGCCTCGTATTTTGAAGTGAAGCTCGAACTGATGTAAGCAGGTCTGTACACTTCGCCGCATCTCGTGGCCGTCCGAGAAAGAATACGTATCAATGGACTGCCGATCTCAGAGGAAGAATTCGCAAAGTACTTCTTCGAAGTATGGGATAGATTGGAAGCAAATCCAGAGGTGATATTAGCAGCACCAGCGACCATTCTGTGACTAATTTGAACTACTAGAGGGCGAATCCGGCAACCGCACCAAAGCCGATGTATTTTCGATACATGACTCTGATGGCGTTCCATACTTTCCTGTCTCTTGGGGTATGTTGCGTTTCTCTCTAATTTGTCATTGCGCTCACCGGAATAGGTGGATGCTACCGTCTTGGAAGTTGGCATCGGAGGACTGTACGACTGCACGAACGTAGTCCCGAAACCACTCGCCACAGGCGTCGCATCGCTCGGCATCGACCATGTCTTCATTCTCGGCAACACCCTCGGTCAGATCGCCTGGCAGAAGGGCGGCATTTTCAAAGAAGGAGTACCGGCGTTCACGGTCCCCCAGCCTGAGGAAGGCATGGAAGGTCTCCAGAAGCAGGCGGCGGACCGCAAGGCATCGTCTCTCACCATCGTCCCCGTCATTCCCGAGGTTGCGAACCTCAAGCTCGGCCTCTCCGGCGTACACCAGAAGCAGAATGCTAGCCTCGCGCTTAAGCTTGCCCAGGCTGCGATTACGGGCACCGGCGATAAGGAAACGAACCTTCTCGACGTACCTCTTTCTGAGACCGCAAAGGCTGCACTGGAGAACGCCAAGTGGCCTGGCCGCTGCCAGGAAGTTCCGGATCCCAAGGATCCGAAGACGACATGGTTCCTAGACGGAGCACACACCGTTGAGAGTCTCACGGCATGTATGCAGTGGTATGCCGATACGGGAGTTGGCTTGCGACAGTACGAACATGCAAACGCGTCCTCGGCTCATACTAAAGTGAACGTAGATCCAAACCCCTCCGCGTTCTCATCTTCAACTGTACCAACGGCCGTTCGGGGCAGACGCTGCTGGGCGCGCTTTTGTCGACGGCTGCGAGCCAGCTCAAAAAATTACAACGTGTTGAGGTCGAGCCAACGCTAAGGGACGGGTTCTTCGACCACGTCATCTTCTGTACGAACGTCACATATGCCGACGGTGCCTTCAAAGGAGGTAAGCCGCATCATTGAGAACTGCCTACTCTTTGTTAACTAACTTACGCTAGATCTCACATCCAAGGTCCTGACAGATACCGACTTGTCTGCTCTCAAGACCCAGCACGAGCTCGCCGATGCCTGGAAGGCAATCGTGCCCGACTTTCCCGCTGAGGACATTCACATCGTTCCGTCGGTCCAGCACGCTGTGGAGCTGTCGCAGTCATTGAAGAGTCCAGAAGGAGAGAAGGACGTTGTTGTGGCTGGTAGTCTGCACCTTGTCGGAGGTGCGATTGAGGTCGCTGGTCTGTCCGATACCGTGTTCAGGTTGTGAGGCACAAGACCGGAAGGAGAGTAGTGCCGGCGTGGTCATCTCCACATACCATTAGCGGCGATCTAGATATCGGGATGGGCTCAACCTCATCCGCACCCATTTTATGTAGCATCTATGCACCATCCGAAGATTAAAGTCATTCATCAACGGTATGCACGCGAACAAACGTCACGCGCCCAGGACGGCGAGCCGGGAGTTATCTCCTGACTATTCTTATTACGTGCCAAGGGACGACGAGTGCGGACGCGGTTGGAGTGTCAGATCAACTTTGATATGAGCTTGTTCAGTGCGAATATGACACCAAGTAGAGACGCCGAAACCGAAAAGTTTAGGGTGAGGAGATGCATTGAGAAGTGCACAGCGACGTTCGTAGTAGCCCCGTGCAGAGGGGATGCGGAGCCGAAAGGTGTGTCCGAAGTGAAGAGACAGGTCAAGTATCACCGAAAGTGCCCTACTGACAAGTGTGTCCGGATGGCGCAACGGTAGATTCCGCTTACTATATCGTGAAGCGTGTGGCCCCTTGAGCAGGAACAGTCCCTCGTTCAAACCCCGTTGGTGTGCAAAAGGATACATTTTTGACGACACCGGAGCCGGTATGGTCCGGTGCGCGACCGGGTGCAGACG
>KV417270.1:0-24101 GCA_001630345.1 Calocera viscosa TUFC12733 | reverse complement strand
CGTCTGCACCCGGTCGCGCACCGGACCATACCGGCTCCGGTGTCGTCAAAAATGTATCCTTTTGCACACCAACGGGGTTTGAACGAGGGACTGTTCCTGCTCAAGGGGCCACACGCTTCACGATATAGTAAGCGGAATCTACCGTTGCGCCATCCGGACACACTTGTCAGTAGGGCACTTTCGGTGATACTTGACCTGTCTCTTCACTTCGGACACACCTTTCGGCTCCGCATCCCCTCTGCACGGGGCTACTACGAACGTCGTTTTATTCGCCAGCCGTCGTCGTATCGCGCCATTTGACCATATATGCACGGACAGATATCAGAATAATTCCTCGTGTGTATGCGACAAAACCCTGCGCCTAAGAAGGTGATCCCCACTTCCCCGCATCCGCTGGAACGCTTCTTCGCGCATCATGGCCCTCATGACCTTGCTTCTGTGTCGGCCTCTCACTCATGTCTTCGTGCGACCAGGCCGGAATGACACATCTTTGGCCCATATAGAAACTGAACATATGGTCAACCACCGGATGGTGCGGGTCATATCAGGTCAGACTGGGTACATAAGGCTCGGCGGATGTCACTCGGAGATGGACGCTGGCATTCAATCTGACCCCTGTAGGCATGACCATGCAGCGACTGTGGGCCCTCGCCGTACTGCTTACAGCACCTCTCCTTTGTCTTTCTCTCACCTCATCCACGCTGGGATTGAAGAGATGGAGCGATGACGAGCATCCGTTCGACACTGTCACGATCGCTGCGCTCGATGGCAGCATCAGGTCGCGGCACCTCAGCCTCGGCGCTACTACGATCAACATGTGGGTTCCCGACAAGTATGGCCAATTGAGGGATCTGGTTGCGGGATATGACAACCTGGTAGGTGCCTTCCTGATGTGTGCAGGTGTCTTGTCTGATCCCCATGAATAGACGATGTACTTGAACGGGACACGGTACTTCGGTCCTGTTGTCGGCCGGTACGCAAATCGCATCAAGAATGGTGAAGACTCTGCATTACCCATCCCATTCATCTAATCCCTGGCATAGGCACGTTTTCTATCCCTCCCACGAGGTACACTCCAACGAATGGTCCCAATGTATATCATATTCCAACGAATGAGAATAACGGCGCCGACACGTTGCACGGCGTAAGATGCTCTGCCCCTCATCCTTCTCCATCTCATGATCGAAACAGGGCACAGACGGCTTTGATCATCGCACATGGGTGATTGATGCTCATACCTCCAACAGTGTCACATATAGCTACGTCGATCCGGATGGACGTGAAGGCTTCCCAGGCACAGTGACGACGTATGTCACCTACACTCTACACAACAGGTCAACGTGGAGCATCAAGATGTCAGCGAGTGCCAACAGCAAGACACCTATACTGCTATCCAGCCACGACTATTGGAACTTTGACGCGTGGAACGAGAGCACCTCCATTCTGGACTATAACTTGCAGCTGTCGGGCTCTCGAGTCATCGAGACGGATGGAATCCTCGTGCCCACCGGCGGGCTGCAGGATGTCAGCGGGACGGCGTACGACTTCCGCACCGCACGCACGATCGGAAGTATGTTCAATGACACGGTTGGGTTTTGCGGCACGGGATGCCAGGGATACGACACCTGCTGGATATATGATGAGCTGCCGAGCACGGAACCGAGGATGTCCGTCTGGAGCAGCAACTCTGGCATCCGCCTCGACATCTGGTCGAACCAGCCTGCTGCGCAGGTCTACACCTGCAACGGCATCCAAACTGCCAACGTGACGATGCCGCGTAAAGCCGACCAGGGTGGCCCAGGCGAGATCTACGAGAACCACTCGTGCATGGTCATCGAGCAGGAGGGGTGGATCGACGCGATCAACAACCCGCAGTGGGGGCAGGACCAGATCTACGGCCCCGAGAGGGACTATCTGTGGACGAGCACGTACAGGTTCTCCATCCAGCAGTGATTGAAACCATGTATTAGTACAATGTGCAGGAATGCCAAGCAAAACATATCATAGGTAGTCCTCCTCGTCCGTCATCTCGTCCAGATCGTCAACCCCGCCGTGCCGGTCGTAGCCGTCCGCCTTCTCCCATGTCCGCCCGTCCGTGTATGGTGCGACGCGCAGGGGTAACATCATTGCGTAGATAGGGCTGCATCAACATCAGCCGGAAGACAAACCCGCAATGGAAGAGAGACACGTACTATTCATCCAAATTGAAGAACGTCCACAGATTGCGTTTCCATCCCAGATCAAAGCAATTTACAAACCTTGTCCCGCGCTCCTTCGTGAGCCTCCGGTACGCGTCATTGTCGTAGTTCTCCACGGTCGTCTCGCCGAGCATCACCAGCCGGAGCTGCCACAGGAGCATGACAAGCACCGCGAAACTGAGCACGCCCGCGAGGATGTAGATGAGGATGAAGGGGGTGCGGCCGGGCCAGTATGGCCACTACGCGGGGTTAGACCGCGATAAGGAAGGATGGAGAGAGACGCACGTCTTCGAGGAAATTGAGGGAGAGGAAGACGTAGGGGTACCCGAGGGTGCAGAAGCAGGCACAAGCGAGGACAAAGTATGCCCTGCGGGATCCGTTAGCATGAGAGAGGGTAGGGTGAGAAAGGGGAACTGACATGAAGAGAACGAAATGTCGCTCGTTCCGTAGGCCCACGCATTGGTTTATCCCTGTAAACGCGGTTTCTTTCAGATTCATCTCGAACTCCGCGAGTCCGGGTACGTACACTAGAAGCAGAAGGTCAGCAGAGCAACCATCCATTGGGCTGAAAGACTCACAGGACAATGATGGTCATACTTCAAGATATCCCTCTTACAAACCCTACAATGGTGCGCCCTCTGCTCGACCCATGAGTAACTTCCTTTCCTGGCCCGTACGTTCCACTCACCTCCGGACGCATCCCCCCGCACTTCTTGCACCTCCTCTCCCTCGGCTTCCGTAACCGCTCACTCTGCCCTTCCTCGGCTGTGACCTCACCCCCAGGCTCTCCAGGCTCTCCAGGCTCTTGCTCTTCCCTCACACTCGCACTCGCACTCCCATTCCCGCCCCCGTTCGCATACCCCTCCCTCGGCGCCCTCCCCAGCCTCCTAACGCGTCTGGGCGCCCACTGCCACCCACTCGTCACCGGCATCCCGCGGTCGTCCGCAAACCCCGGGGAGACGGTGCAGGCGAGGTAGTAGTGCCCGAATAGGTTTGCGGCGATCAGGAGGCACAGTGGCACCGTTATTATCCCGAGCGGCAGGCGGGGGGCGATGACGTTAACTGCAAGATCCAAATTTCAAATTATGTCAGACCACAGGGAGAAGCGGGAGGGAAGAGGGCAGCGCACAGAAGACGAACGCGCCGCCGCCCATGAGCGTCCATGCGAAAGCGATGAATACGGGCCCGGCGGCGCCCGTGAGCCAATCGCCGAAGGACTCGACGCGCTTGAAGCACTTGAAGACGAGGGAGGAGAGGACGCGGAGGGACATGACATGCCCGGTTGCGTGGTGGTGGTCGTGTGAGGAAGGCAAGGGCGAGCCGGAGAAGAGGCAGGGTCCACTGCGCCTCGTCATCGCCGCGACGCGCTGCTCATCCTTTGCACCCCCTCCCACCAAGGCCACCGTCGGCTGCTGGTGCATCTCTACCCCCTTCAATTCCAGCTGACGATGTCCACTGGCCCTAACCACCCATTCGAAGTCTCGCTCTCCGGCTCATTCACCGGCTCCCCGCAAGCAGTGCTCGACAGGCTCAGTCTGCACTGCAGCCAGTGCAGACCGCTCAACATGCGCGAGGTCGTCCTCGAGCCTAGGTATTGGGATGCCCCGGGGGAGGGGGTGCTCCTAAGGTGCAGGAGGGAGGAGGGGCGCTGGTGCGTTTTTCAAGTACTTTCATTCGCATTCTTGTGCTTTCACTTTCCCCTTCCGGGTCCGGGTGTTGGCTCTCGTGGAAAGGAACTGGTGCGCTAACCATACCCCCGCAGGTCGTTATGCGCCCTCATGCGACCCGAGCCCGAACGGCTCTACCCAGACGTCACCGTCCGCGCCGCCATCTACAGTTTCGTGCACTCTGGGGACGCGCTCGCGTTCGCCTCCGGCTTGGGGTACAAGTGCGTCTCCTACTCTCTCTCTGATTCCTGATTCCTCCTTCCTCATTCTTACCTCCTATCTCGTTCTTTCGGTTTCCTGGCAGACGCTTTTCTGGGCGGGACGGGCTGACGCAGGATCTGACAGGAGGAAGACGGAGCTGTGGAGGAAAGGGCACACGTTCTACCGCGGGGAACTGGTAATACACGTCTTTAGGAGCGAAGCGGTGCGTCATCTCCCCATTCCCTGCCTCCTGCTCCTGGTCCTCTCGCGCGGAAATTGACCCCTGCGGCAGGTGGACTCACACTCGAACCAGCCCGTGCCCCCGCACCGGGAAGCGCCGTACGAAGTGGAGGTCAAGAGCGCGCCCAGCAAGCACGCTGAGACGCCGATCACGGGTGTGATAGAGGAGGTTGTGGAGATTCGGACGCTGCTCAAGGGGTTGGTAGATCTCGAGAGGGCGGATTTCTAGCAGGCGTGGGTGCCCCCACGCTTTGGGCCCTGGCTGTGGGATGAGGAGTTGAAGGGGTGGGACTGATGCGGGTGGAACGTGTCATGTGTGGGCATCTGAGGTCTGATGCCACTGTTCTGCAGGAACGAACAGCACCAGATCTGGTGCGGACAAGCAGGAGCCCTGGAAGAGGGTTGAGCAAGTCGAAGGCGGGGCAGGCCCGGATTGGGCACGCGCTCCCACGGTCGTCGCCTAGGAAGTGGGTCGTCCTGGGTGTTCTGATAAGAGTGAGTGGGTCAGATACTGCTGCCGATACCGGGGGGATTGTCCAGTGTGCCAATGTGTTCCTACACATGAGCTTTGTAGGAATGCAAATGCGAAATTGGCCGTCATGGCGGGGAGTAAGCGCCCTCCGAGTCCGAAATGTAACCCCGGCGGCGCGGCATGTAGTCAGTCACCCGCATTTGGGCGGCTAATGAGTAGGGTGGCGTTGTTTGCCGGATGATACGCGCACGCCGGCGGCTGTCTGCGCACCTGAACTGCCACATGGCACGCAGGGGAATTGCAGTGCTGTCTCACGCGGAATCAACCGCCCCGAGCGTCATCCCCCCCAAAGCCAAGACTGCGAATATCCCTGCAACGCCCGGCTGTGACTATTCACCCCGCGCAGGGCTATTGAAGACGAGTCACTCTCTCCCCCCCATCATCACCACACCACAACAATGTCTGCAGCGGGCGACCCGCTCTCCGCAAAGGCACTAAGAAAACGCAGGAGGGCCTGTGATGTAAGTCTCTCGTTGCGAGGATGATATCAATGGCTGATGTACACAGGCATGCCACAAACGAAAGGTGAGGTGCGACGGTATCCAGCAGGGGCAAACAGCGTGCACGTACTGGTGAGCAACGCCCGTAATGTGCACAGGGGCGCAGCTGATAACTCGACGCAGCATGAAGAGCGGCCGCGAGTGCACGTTCGAGAGCACGCCGCGCAAGTGGCCTCCGTCCAAGAACTACGTGGGCGGGCTCGAGGCCCGCGTCGAGCACCTCGAGCGGTTGCTGGCAAACATCGCACCCTGGCCCGCGTCGGGCCACGCGCTCCCCTGGGACGACGCGGGGAACCGGGGCGAGTCGCCCGACGGGGACCAGGAGAGCGACGAGGACTGGGAGGACACGCGGAATGAGTTCTTCTCGCATATGAAGGGGTTCGAGGGGCTCAAGATCGACGATGAGGAGGAGGACACCGGTCCCGTGGGTGGTGGACCGCCCAGCTCGAACCTGTACGCAAGCTTCAACAGGGGCAAATTGCACCAGCCCCGCTTCTTCCACGGCAAGACGAGCCATTTTATGGTCGTTCGCCAGCTGCAGGAGCTGCTGGCCGCCCGCGCACCAGAGGAGCGCAGGTGGTTCCACATCCGCCCCGAATTCACGCGCGTACAGCCCAACAGCTACTTTGAGGACCCGGACATATCGGGCATGGCTGTCCAGTGGCCCGAGCCCGCTCTCGCAGATCAGCTAATCGACGGCTTCTTCACCTACCTCAACCCGGGCTTTCCGATCCTCCACAAGCCCACATTCATGCGGCAATGGGCGGATCCGGCGAACCGCACCAAGCGCGAGTGGGCCGCCCTCGCTTTTGCGGTATTCGCAAACGGCGCCAAGACGCTCGACGACCCACGCACGAAGCTCTGGCCGAACGACAAGTTCAAGCACTCGGCCGGCCTGCCCTACTGGTACGAGATGCGCAGGATCGCCTACCCCGGATGGGCGCCGCCCACCCTCTGCCGCCTCCAAACCGTCGTCCTCTCCGCCATGGCGATCATCGGCACGCCCATCACGCCCTCTGCGGGCTGGGGCCAGATCGGGCTCGCCAGCAGGCTCTCCCAGGACGCGGGCATCCACCGCCGGTCCTTGAGGAGACAGAAATTCCACCCGTTCGAGTACGAGATGCGAAAGCGCATGTTCTGGGCTGCGTACTTTATGGACCGCACGATGGCGAGCTTCCTGGACCGCCCGCTCGCCTACCGGGAGGAGGAGTGCGTCCCCCCATCACCTGTCTCATGTATAATCATTTACTGACAATTCCGCAGCTACGACGTCGAGCTCCCCCTAGAACTGGACGACGAGCAGCTGGACAACCTGCAGTTTGGGCGGAAAGTGGACGTGGACGGCAGCTGCCTCCCCATGGCCGCGTGGATCTTCCGCCTCCGCCTGCTACAGATCTCCTCCCGCGCCCTCTCCACCCTCTACGCAGCGCGCAACACCCAGCGGCCGGATCTGGCAGAGTGGGAGCGCGTCATCCTCATCAACCTCAGCTCCTCGCTCAACAGCTTGTCCGAGATGCTCCCGGAGAAGCTCCAGTTTGACCCGGATACAACGGATGACGAGGCGTACATGCACACCGCCTTGGTCAACTTGCAGTATCAGCTCACTCAGGTAGGTCTCCAGCTGTGCTCTGATATCCGATATTGACATTCCTCAGATACTTGTCTATCGCCCCTTCCTCGCCCCCGCCAAACTCGCGCTGCACGAAGACGTCCCCTCGTCCGCCGTCTGCTCTGGCGCGGCGCGGGCGATCGCGCACACGATCAACGGACTCTACAAGCGGCAGCTGCTGAATGGTCGCACGCTCGAGACGGGCCTCTCCTCCTTCACGGCAGGCACGCTCCTCCTCATGGACATGTGGCAGCGGCAGGAGCCGGACAGCATCGACGAGGTCGAAAAGTGTCTCGCGGCGCTTTCGTACCTCGAGCAGACGTGGCAGATGGGTGGCATGGTTAGGGATATCCTCACTGGCCTCCTCCAGCTCACAAAAACGGCACTGTACAAGAGCGGCAAGCGCCGCAAAACGGTCGATTCGGCGCCGAGCATCTTCAGTGCGCCGCCCACCACCGCCCAGCCTCCCGCCCAGCCAGCGGTACAACCGGTGCAACAAGCGCCGCCGCCAGTGCAGCAACCACAACAGCTGCAGCCGACCTTCCCGAAAGCCGAATCCGACACGCTTGGGTACAATCCGATGATCCCCACCCACGTGCCGCCCTTCAACCCTCTAGCAACGGCGATCCAAGGCGACCCCGCGCACGAGCAAGGCCCCGACTTCCTCGCGCAGATCTTCGGCACAGACAATGCCCATTTCGACGACCCTATGGCCGGCTCAGGCCAGCCTTTTGGATTCAGCGACGAGCTCTTCGACTCAAACTTCACCGAATGGCTCTCCGCCATGCTCGGCGCGAGCCAGGAAGCCACCCCACCCGGCGCGAGCAGCAGCTCGGGCACGAGCGAAGTCGTCAGTCCTGTGCCGTCTATGTTCAGCGCGGCCACCACCGTGTCTGCCGACCCTATGGACCAGAGCGTGCCGAATGTACAACTGAATTCATATCAGGGGAACTACGGCTTGTATTGAAGTGGAAGCGGAATGAAAGGAGCCGGTGGAGGATAATGAGGTGAAAACTTAGATTTGCTTGTACAGTATCTTGCCTGCATCCAGCGATGCTTTGGTCCGGTTCGATTTTCATTGATGTTATCGCTTATTCTAGATACCGGGATCTCCCCAGTTGTGTCCTTTAGTCCTCTGTAGCATGTATAATGCAACTTTCTCCTCCAGTCGATTGTCGTAGAAGTAGTCATTCAACACAACTCATGGCATATGAAAAGATGGCAAGTGCATCATCCCTCCTCCTCATCACTGTCTTCAAACATGTCCTCTCGCAGCTCCACGCCCTCAGCTTTAGCCTGCTGGACCGCATGGCGCTGCATTCGCTGGCAGTATTCGTGCATCGACTCGAGAATGTCGCGTTGCCCTGACGACCTCTGTCAGCAGGTCCCGAGCCAGCGTATTGGGACATACCCTCCATATAGTTCTTGATGTATCCTCTCACCAGCGGACGCACCGCCTCCATGTCGATCTCGTCGTCCACAACATCGTGCACATCCAGCTTGACCAGGATCATATCCGACATGGCCTGACCAGCATCCATAATATTCTGCCAGTCCGTATCCGTGCTGTCGATGCCCATCCTTTCCCGGACCTCATTCCAGAGGGGCTGGATGCCCCGTCCTTCTCGGCCAATCTCGTGCGCTGGACCTTTGGGGATGGAGAGCAGGATCGTGTCATCGGGGTTGTCGGGGATCGTAAACCCGTACCCGAGGAGGAACTCTGCGTTGCCTTTGGGTCCGTACTGAGAGTTCCGTCAGAATCACCGTCTCCAATAGACAAGTTCCCCTACGTTATTGAAAACTTGCCACCCAGCTTCCAACGCCGGATGATGTACAAGGTTGATATACGGTCCTCTTTCACCAACACCACTTGCTTGCGCTTGTGGAAGAAGTCTTGCGGATGTTAACCACGTTACAGGATGAGCTCGCTTGTGATTCAAGCAATCGATAACGGGGAGCAAGACAGGGACAGAGTCTGGGGAGCTTGCGTTGGGATTTGACGTTGACAGCAAAGACGAAGGAAATGCTCTGGATGATATCCACGTGCACGCTTTTTCCCAGTATGCACTAAATTCCGGTCAATAATGCTTCGAGAAAGAGAGCGCGGCTTTGCTCGTACCCGGTGAATACGAGGTGGGCCCCATAGACGCGCTGGAAGACCGTCCAAGCATGGTTCAGCTCTCTCCTCCACTGTTCCTCTCGTTTCTTGGTTTCGACTGCCACATTGCTACCGCCCAACAGCTTCTTCTCTACTTCGTTGAAGTAGATCGGCGTCAGAAGCTGGGAGCTGCCCGGAAGTGTCTTAAGGTATGGAGCATGCTTGAAGTGCTGAGCACTGAAAGAAGCGCTCTCATAAGATGCCAGCTCAAACTAGTTAAATATATCCTCACTCGTGATTCAGAAAGTGCATCAGAATGTAGACGACCACGAGTTGCCTTTCTGAGAGCTGCTCCAGCCGGGTATCGAGGAGATCCCCGAAAGCGGCTTTGAGAGCAGACTTTGAAGACTGAGGAGTAATGACAAGGTCGAAAGGGCAAGATAGTACAGGAGTATCCTCAGGTAGCGGTTCGAGTGTCACTACAGACATGCCAGAGTCATCTGAAGATTTTCGGTAAGTTGAGACAGAACAGACGCCCGGCGGCCGCCCAGCAGCGGGTCATTCGCACCAGACACAAATCGCAGAGCAGGATGTATCCATGCTCCATGATGCTTCACCCAATCGCGAAACGGCCCAATACACGCGGGCTCCTGGATATCAGTCGACATGATGGAACGAAAGCAAGATCTGTTGTTCCGTTCAACCTCCGCACCTTGCGGTGAAGTAGGCTTCGAAGCGCTGATAGCCGAGTAGGGGCGCTCAAATCAAACCATGCACTTTGTGGCGGTGCAGTCGCCGAGGCACGTCAGGGCGCGAACCCACACGGAGTTCGGGCAACCGTCTCCGAGTCGTCGACCTTTCGACCACTCTCTTTGGCTTTGTCTTTACAACGCTATGGCAGATGTCTCCGAGTACGTTGTTCATATACGTGCATCTTTATTTGCTTACGTTTGTAATCAGAGGGCTTTCCGATGATTCCTTCTGTATGTTGTTCAACTGAAATCGCAACAACGGATCTTAAAGTGTCTGTTCAGTCATTGGCAAAACCAAGGAGTATCTGGAACTGCATGAGCAAGTCGAGGTATCTATCTCGGAGGTATTGTATGGAAGGCGCACACTGACATGATATGCAGACCAGTACCAATCTGCTAGGGGAATTGGAGACATTCCTGTCCACGTTCCAGACCGACCTCTCCGCTGTGTCTGGCCAAATATCCGATCTCCAATCCCGCAGCAAAGACTTTGATGCCAAGCTCAAGGGTCGACGGGTACTTGGTGCTATGCAGCTTCCCTAAACAAACTACTGATCCGTGTCCGTTGCAGAAAATTGAGCGTCCTTTATCCCAGCTCCTCGCCGACCTTGCGATTCCGCCCGAGTTGGCACTGCTGATTCTGGATGGCAACGTCAGCGATGCGTGGATACCAGGAATTGAAGAGCTTGAAGTCAAGCTTGACACAATTCAACAGCGTACAAGAGTCAAGGCTGCTAAGGACCTGTCCGAAGTTGCAGAAGGACTGCGCATTGTCGTAAGTTCAGCCTGCATGTGCACGGAGTGGTCCTTGATGTCGCCCAGGCTGCAACCAAAATACGGCTATTCTTCTTGAGCCTCATGCAACCCATACGGGCAACTGTCAGCACGAACATGCAGATCATACAAACATCAGTTCTGCTCAAGTACAGGTCCTTGGTCGGGTTTCTGCAGCGTCGCGCCCCGAAAGTAGCCACGGAGGTGCAAAGAGCTTACATTGGTGCAGCCCGTTCTTATTACGAGACGGCGTTTCGGCGCTATTCTCGAAGTCTTGGCTACATTATTGTAAGTAACTCGCTTCATGGATTGACAACCGACGTTTATATGAGACCAGGCTAGGGATCCACCGAAATCCCAGCTTATAACCACCTCCCCGTCTGACCCCAGTAAGGGTACGCAACCTTTCGCCTCGTCACAGAGCCTAGGCATCCTAACTGAAGTTATAGAAGAGCAAGGGTACGACTGGAGTCGACTAGATTATGCTCAAATCGAAGGTCCTCCCGTGACGCTTGCTTATATGGCGGACGACAAAACCTATGTAAAGCCGCTCCTCTTCTATGCAGATAAGCCGTCTGACCCGAAAACAGAAACAACCAGTAGAAGCATTGTTCCGATCCCTCATGCTTGTCCTTATGGATAATGCAACCGCCGAGTACAATTTCATCAACAGCTTCTTCAATCCGGCAGCAGCTCCTGTCAGTATGACGGGAGTACCGCTAATGAGCCCAACGTTTGATGATCGTCGGACCGACATAGGCTCAGTCCTTGAAATACCGATGTCTCCCACTCGCACTCGTCCTATACTATCAATGGAAGAGCAGCAGGCCGCCACAAACGAGACAAAGAAAGCCCTGGATCTGGTTTGGAAGCAAGTGATGGAGACTGCTCTGGAATATTGCAAGACGGTGGCGCTCTCTTGCTGGCAACCTACACCGCCGGAGATCATTCCTCTGCTGACGATGATGCGGCTTAACGAGAATGTTCTAATCGAGGTCCAGAAACGGGCATGCAGCCCATTCGAGTCTTTCGTGGTGGAGCTACGCCTCTCCATGTGGCCAATCTTCCAGAAGGAGATGAACACTCAGGTTGAGAGTCTGAAGAAACTTCTGGAAGGTGCGAGTGGCGGTCTACTTACGAAAAGCACTCTCAAGGACTCCGTCGTCGAAAGAGTGCGTGCTTCCATCTTAGCCGATATTGGTTCGTCTGACAAGGCGTCAGGTATCGCGAGCATATGGCACCTTGTTTGCGGCATTCATATCTTTGAGCGAACCAAGTGAAGAAGCGATGCTGTTTTCCAAGTGAGTAGCTCTCCCGATGGTTCGGGTCATGCTCTCATGGCCCGTTAGCCTTGGCCGGATGCGGCCGGAAATTGCGCAAATAATCATAACACATGGCAACAAGATCAAGGACAGTCGGCAGCAAGCTGTGTATCTATCGACCGCATATGAGAATGTGCTGCATTCTGCTATGGTGCGTCGCCCGGGCAACCTTAATCTGTCCTATTTACGACTAGCATTCTAGTCAGGGCCATTTTCCAATGCTCATCCCAAAGCACAAGCGGAGATGGCATTCTGGCGAGAAAAGGAGGAAAATGCAAGGAAGCGCATAATGTTACGGTCCGGATGATGAGATATACACAAGATCGCTGAGTAGATAACATTACCAAGAGAGTGTAATGATTGTGATGTAAATTGTATGCATGGGTATCGATGGTCTCATGACCTGTATGGAGGTACCAGGACGCTGGTTTTTGTTTCGGAGTCCAAACGCTCGGCAATAGGGAAAGGTGATCGTAGCTTCCCATTCGCCTGCGTCTGCTTCCCGATGCCGAGCTTGTCGAGCGCATCGCGTACCTCTGACGCCGAGGATTTCAACATCCGCTCCCTGCCAGCGGACGCCGGTCGGGAGGTGGGAACAAGGAGATTGCCGTGCCCTTGCGAAGATATTCGGTCAAAAGTTGTCACAGACGCTGACGCGCCGAGAGCACGACCTTCTAATGCCTCGCGCAGAGTGTCCACACCACCTCCCTTTCCACTTCTGGCAACACTTTGAAGCGAAATGTTGTCGATGTGCATGAGGGCGGGCGAAATTTTGCGTAGTGCGGAGGCACCTTCCCCCCGCAGGACGTCTGGATGGTGCTGAGTTTCGATGGCTGTGGTAATGATAATTAGAAGACGTTCATGCTCGATTGAAAGAAATATAACCTACAGTCATGCACTGCGGACTCTTCCGTCCAATCAAGCACCAGACGCTTCAATACACCCTGCTTGTCAAGACCCAAAACGGCTTGGACACGGTCATTACTTGCAAGGGCGGTGACCATAGCTTCAGCGTTGATGAAAGGGAATTTGCTCTCGTCTGTTGATGTAGGTGTTGGAAAAGCAACCGGATCCTCAATGACGTTGTTCGTCCCGAGCGGAGGTGTGGCAGGATCTGCGAGGGAGATTGATTTGGGCAGTGTACTCAGCGCCTAAGGCAGCATCAGGAAGTGCACCGCAGCAGAGCCGGCATATAACGTACCTCCTGCGCGTGTTGCCGGATTTCGTCACTGTCCCAAATCTCACCAATCTCCTCCCACACCCGACCAAGCAGCGCTTTCACAGCCCGAGCTCTGCCGTGTGTGGCCTCGTTACCATCCCGTAAAGTACTGTTCGCGGTGGTGTCCATTGCCACAAGCATCGGTACGCCCACTAGAAGGGCCCGACCTGGTAGTCGCCGATGCAGTGTCGTAAGGATGTTCAGGAGGAATGCGTAGTCAGAAAATGTTGCTGTTGCCATGTGGTCGACGGCAGGCGTGCCGAGGAGGGCTGTCAGTGCCCTCGACAGCCGTCTACGTGAGGGTGACGGCCGGTTTAACTGCTCGTTCATCTCGATTTCCCCAAACCTCGAAGAGGTTACGTCTGGAGTAGGCGGATCGACCTGTACATGCTGTTCGAAATCTTCTGATGCTTCGGAAGGTGCACCCGATCGGAACCCCAATGACGGCGCCAGGGCTAGATGGAATACTGACGCGTGTATGGCATGCAGCAACCGGGTAGTCGCGTCTGGTGCAGTAAGCGGTCTCCCCGGAGCAGGAAGCCGCACACCTTTTCCATCTTCTCGGTTGGCGATCGCCGGATCGACCGCATAAGGTTCCCTTGGTACCTCGACCAGCAGGAATGTGAGAAGCGCCTGCGCATAGCTCGACCGTACCGAGAAGTCTGTCTCACAAAGAACGGCGATCGTCTCCTGCCATAGCTCCGGGGAGATGTTGTTCTTCCTCGGATTCGGGGAGTAATCTTCTCGAACGATGCCAGTAGAGTCGTGTCGCTCCAAGACGAACTCGATCGGTTCGGTCATTGTTCGCGAGCTCTCGCCAAGTATGCTGGAGCTCGTGTTCTTCTTCATCCCTGACGAACGATTGGCGGTCTCAATAAGCCCCTTCAGGCACAGGACAAGGCAGCGTAGCGATACTGCACGTATCGGGTTTGTGCTGGAAGGTCCTTCGCCGCTGATGCCATTCAATTGGATATTGACCAGCCTTGTGATAAGCTCCTCTGCCAGATCTTGGATTTGGTCCGCGTAGTAAACATGTGTACCCAGTGAAGATACACACTGCACGAGTGCTGGAACAAGTCCATCCTCTGGGTCGATTGCCACGCGTCGCAATAGCACGGTGATGAGATTTGTCAAGACATCGGAAGTCGAAAAGTTGACAAGCGATATCGGCGAGGTGAACACAGTCGTGAGCATGGCCATAAAGCTCATCAACCTTGCAGTCGGGACCGGAGTGTCCTGACTCCTGAGCAGGAGGTCTACCAGCCTCGTCGGCACAGCGAACCGATATTGATACTGGCTCCACACGAGTGCCCTGTCTGCAAGCCAACAGCAGAACTCCACATTGCTCCACACGTCGCTCGAGTCCAGACTGCCCACTATCGCTCCTATTGTCCGAGCGATCTGGGCGGCGTTGCTCTGCTGGAATATCGTCTTCAAGGCTCGTAAGGCTGCCTCTGCCACATCGAGGGTTGAAGGCCCTTTCTCCCCGTCGATATGCACGTGTATAGAGGCCGCGCGCCGCTGCGACAGAGGCGGTCGCTGCTGAATCTCCGCCAGGTACGGGGATGTCGGCTGCGGTTGCGTCTCCATCGTCGCGCACACGTCGTTGAGGGTGCTGATCGGCATGCCCGCGATATTCTGAATGAGCGCAGGAGCCAAAATAGGGATTTGGGCCTGGAACTCCGTGAGGGACGCATACAGAGCATCGGAGGCAACAATTCCAGAGATTGCTGCAAGGCCGAGCAGGCGGGATCGGTTTCGTAGCTCGGCATCGTTGTTGTTGACAAGCAGGCAGAGGTGCCCGTAGTGTCGCGACACAGCGAGGTACGATTTTGTTAGCTGATCGTCGACTCCGATCAGCCCACCATCAGTATACGTTGTCCATGCAGTAAACTGAATCATAGGTCAACATTGCGTTTGATAGGCTGTCAAAATAGATTAAATGCGTACCACGCTGGCTGCTCGTGCAGCGACCTCGATATCATTGGGGAGTGATGTCACTGCCACGCCCACGACAACAATGACTGTCCGCGAGAACACGGCCAGCTCTCTTCTGCATTCCACTGTCAAAGAGCGGAATATAGCGAGCGTGATCAGAAGTGAGCTATTAACACGTCAGGACAGCTCTGTGCGGTGTGGGGAGACTGCGCACGCTTTTTGCTTCGCGTTCCCATACTTGGCCTTGGCGGCCTCGTTCTTCGCACGCTTCTCCAGGTAGCTGGTGATCTTCGGTAGCTTCCCTGGCCTGTTGCTCGCGTAGTACGTCAAGCGGGACAGCTCCTGCGAGTTTGGTCGATAGTCCGGCGCAGTCGCGAGCAACGCGCTGTGGTGAGGATAGCAAGAGTCGATGAGGCGGACGTGGTTGGGCGTCATGGGGATGCACATTGTTCCCGACAGTGCTGAGGAGCAGTTATTGAATAGGAGAAGAGAGAGTAAAGGAGTGTGACGAGCGCGACAGGCAGCTTTTGGGCGGGTGCGCGGTGTTGCGGGTGGGAATGGGCACTGGGGAGAGACCCTGGGCACAAGGTCGGAGCGCGGGGTGGCGCGGCATGACGTCCGCCGCAGCAAGGGACGTGTCGAAGCCTGAGCGGGTTACGCGATGACCACCATAAACGTGCATGTCCAAGTCTGCATCTCCTGTACTCCTATTCTATGCCTCGTGTCCAGTCACGCCCCTATTGGACATCATGGTACAACAGAATAATCACTTGCCGATCTGATAAGGCGCTCAGGGACCACGTTCGATGACTCACTTCAACGACCCGCCCGTCTGGAACGATAAACGTGGGCATGCGAAATGGTTTCATTCTCTCTGCTTCTTGGCCCTAAAGGGATTGGTCATAGCGACAATCAATATCACTGCTTCAACATCCAGTGACACGACAAGTCTGCGAACTGCTGCGGGCGCTAATTACCCTTCTTCTCCAACGCCTCGATCAGGATCTTTGCGTACGGCTCGGACGCATACATGTAACCAACATGTCCGCCGGGCAGCGCAAGGATCGGCAAATCGAGCTTCTCTGACAGTTTCTTGAGCGGCCAATAAGGGAACATATCGGTCGAGTCCTGTCCAGCAGCAAGGAGGAGCTTGTTCTTCAGCTTCGCCAGGGCATCAACGTCGATCGGCACAGGCGGGTACTGCCTGAGCTCGTGCTCAAACCAGTAGGCTTGGTTCTTGGCCCTAGGGCTGGTGGTGTCCTTCTTCTCCTCATCTGACACATTGACCAAGCGCTGCCTGAACATCTGCAGCTCCGCGCCGCCCGAAATGCGATCCATGAATTTGGTGAACGCCGCCGGGGCCCCTTCTGTCTTGTACGTGTCGTAGCAGTCGTAGTTGAATTTGATCCACTCCTCCTTGTCCGGCAGAAGATCGACCGCTGGCGGCTCATGCGGGATCAGGACGCGGATCGATTCGGGGTACGTGAGCAGGACGAAGAGCGAGATAATGGCACCCGAGCTGGAGCCGAACACTACAGCTGTGTCGTCGGACGAGAGGTGCTTGATCAGCGCATGGACATCGTCGACGTCCGTCTGCAGACGGACAGAATAGTCTTGCTCTCCAATGAGTGTCGAGCGAGAGAAGCCGCGCCGGTCATACGTGACAACAGTGTACTTGGCAGCCAAGGCGGCTGCGACCGGATGGTACGAGTCACCGCTCCCCCCACCGCCAGGAACCAGAACGAATAGAGGGCCGCTGCCGTGCGTTTCGTAGAAGAGAGATGCCCCAGGTACGTCGAGGGTCGGCATGCTGCAGGCTCAAGTGAAATGATTGAAGTTCTAAACATTAACAGTTATGGATCAGCAAGATGAGCGAGACGTTGAGGAATCAATGTACTTAGCACGGGCTGTTGTAAAGTCACTGTTTGCAATGCGTTGACCGCCTCACCTGACAACGTGACTTTTTATACGATCCCCTGCAGCCGGCCCGCTGACGTTGTCGCGCGGCCGAGCTCTGTCCCTCAGAGTTGCGGTGCCGCTTCGCCGCGCAGTCGCGAATGACTCTCCGGTTAATTGGTCATGCCAAGGCGATTGATCGTCCACATGGACACCCTGGGACGACGTTGATCGTGGAGACCCTACGTATAGCTGGAGCGTGGAGACGTGAGAGGCCAGCCTTGTTTGCGACAAAGGGCCCCGTGGGTCACGTAGGTGCACACCCAAGCTGTCAGCATGTCCATGAAGTACGCAGTACGAGACATCAGAGTACAATGCGTCCTGATCGAAGGCCTATAAATGGCTAACGCTGCATTCTGCATGGGTCGCTGGCGCTCGTTCGTATACCAAGCGGAAAGGGGAAACGGCTGGAAGGCGACACATGAGAATAATAGACAGAGGAATGCCGACCTCGATGACTACGAGTCTGTGCCCGAGGCATGACAGGCGGCTACGCTGGTCGACTCGCATACCATCACGGTGAACTTCTCTACTCGCCTGTTACATGAAACAACCTGGTTGCATGGCGCACAAGGTCACGCATCGCTTTCTGCTGTGCGGTCCGGACACGAGAGCTCCAGCGCATTGCTTTCACTGTCTTTTGCACGCTTTGCTCGACTCTGGGCGGTCGGATGGTCAGTCTGATGGCCTCCTTAAGTGCACCATCAAGCGACGGATCGGACAATCGGTCTGCTTTGCTCATCAGTACGTTTGGTGGAATGAAGCGACAGGATACCTTATGGCCGACCGTGCTTTACTTGCCAGTGAACGGTTACTTGAAGACAAGACACAACATATGTGAAATATATGTCTTGTCAATTGGCACATTGGCTGGAGTGGTTTGAAGTGGGTGCAGAGCGGAAGAAGTACGTCTGGGGCGCAGTGAGAGGTCAAGTATCACATAAAGTGCCCTACTGATAAGTGTGTCCGGATGGCGCAACGGTAGATTCCGCTTACTATATCGTGAAGCGTGTGGCCACTTGAACGTTGATCACGTCCGTTCAAACCCCGTTGGTGTCCAGAAAGATACATTTTTGACAACATCGGAGCCGATATGGTCCGGCACACGTCCGGGTGCAGACAGCCTTGGGCAATAAGGCGATAGTGCCGGCGCAGCTCCGAGACATCAAGGTTCGGTACTGGAAACGGTGACAACGTGAATAATTTGTGCGTGTTCTACAACCTAGATGATATATTACGTCGAGTAGGCAACAAAAGTGGGGCAGACTGAGCCAGGGCTCTGTTTGGGCGTGGTGCAATAGGCCGCTCGGAGCCGAGGCAAAATGCTTCCTTGCCACATTCCACCATCTTCCCGCCCAACGGGCTGTCTGCACCCGGACGTGTGCCGGACCATATCGGCTCCGATGTTGTCAAAAATGTATCTTTCTGGACACCAACGCGGTTTGAACGGACGTTCTCAACGTTCAAGTGGCCACACGCTTCACGATATAGTAAGCGGAATCTACCGTTGCGCCATCCGGACACACTTGTAAGTAGGTCACTTTATGTCATACTTGACCTCTCTCTGCGCCCCGGACGTACTTCTCCCGCTCCGCATGTCAGGACAGCTACTTGCCTTTCATTGCATCGTCTGGCAGACATCTTCTGGTTTCGAACACACCTCTTCCACTAGTAAGCTTGTACTCGACATCCAGTCGGACTGAGGCTTCAGATGGTTATCGGATACCCACGCAAAGGGCCGTCGATGTGATATCTGCACGGCATCGCCAGAAGTCCACACCCTGCTTCATCTTTCCCGATCATCGGATTTTCGGGATGGCGTCTGAGACGCAGATCGCCATGAACAACTTGGTAACATCTGAACCGGTCACACGGGGCGACTGATTGACTAAGGACGACGAATTGGAGCACGTTACGTGGGTTAAACGGCGTGCTTGAGCACGCTTGGATCGATTGCATGATTACTACAGAATGATACCGACGGAAGTTGGTAGGTAAAAGAATGAAACCGGGCATTAAGTGACAGGGATCGCAAGGCTCGGAAGCCACATCGAAGCGACATGGGAAACAGGCAACACAATACGGTTTTCAGTTACAGAGAAGGCATAATTTAAGAAGCCTTGGCAAGACCCACTGCATTACGACCAAGGTCGTAGATGGAGTAGTACTTCCTGAGGAAGACGTCACCCACGATCCAGATGGGGCCGAGGGGAGGAGGGATGTCGAGGCCGGTGAAGGCGGAAATGCAGGTGCCCTGCGCCTCCAGGATGTAATCCTTGCCGGAAAGAGGGTAGGCCTTGCCGTTGAAGTAGAAGACCAGCTCGGGGAGTGAATCAACGGTGCTGCACTCGACGGTGTACTGGTTGTTCCAGGACTTGGTGGCGCCAATCCTTCATTACCTCGTTAGTAACTATTTCATAGGGGCAATGATGGATACGTACTCCTTGTTGATCATCTCAGCGATGTCGGAGGGGAGAGCAATGAGGGAGGTGCCGGTGTCGATGGCAGCGCCAGTGTTCTCAAGCTCAAGGTCCTCGCCGCCGAGGGAAATTTTCTCGAGCTCAATCTCCCAGTAGCCCTTCCTGCGGAGGGGAACATAGTCGATCTTGCCCGTGTATGCACTCTCGTCGATGCCACCGAAGGTAGCTTCTCCACCGTCTTCCTCAGAAGAGCCGAGACGGAAAGCAAAGACGGGCTCCTCGAGCAGCTTCTGGTTGACCATCTCGTAGAAGACAGGGGTCATGTGCAGGACCGAGATGGTGTCGTAAGCCAGACCAAGAATACCGTCGAACCTTCCGAGAGCAAAAGCAAGACCCGGCTCCTTGGTAGCCTCGGCAAAGTCAAGCTTCTGGACTTGGAGATCGCCGATCGTCAGGAGGTCGTTTGAGACAAAGCCCTCCATCGAGCCGGAGCCGTAGTGGATTTCGAACGCAGTGCCGTTCTTCTTGTAGGTGGACGAGGAACCAGAGTCATACTTCTGGTGGAGGAAGCAAGCGATCGAGCTGCACTGAACGGAGGGCACCCAGAGGTTGGAAGACCCGGTGTCCAGGACGACCTTGAACTGCAAGGGCGAGTCAGGCGCATACATCTACGTCAAACCGCATATATGCGTACCGTCTGAGGGGGAGTACCGAGGGTGATCTCAGCAAAGTACTGGGCGTTCATGAAATCAGTGAGGGGGACGCCATGAGAGCCCTGGATGGTCGTATCCTGGGTCCAGTACAGGTCCTTGTCACGGTGAACACCCTCAGCGACCTTGCGAGAAGGTCCGCCGTAGCCCATGGGGATCTGCACACGAGAGCCCATGTACTTCTCAGCAAGATAAGCCGACTCAAGCTGGGGGTCGCGATCCAGCGACGCAGCCGTGCGGGGCATCTTGTTGATCTTCATACGGTGGACCTTCGCCTCCGTGGGGATGGCGAGGAGGGAAAGGAGCGGGAGCAAGGTGGAGATATGCATTTTGGGAGGGATGCAAGCACTCGGCGGGTGACAATGATGGTGGAGAGGAAGGAGAGGTTGAGCAGGAGAGGAGGGCGATCAATAAAAGCGCGAGGATAAGAAAGAGGGTGTTGGTCGTCTGAACAGGAGGGCTGGGGGAAGGGGGAACAGCATGCCAAGGGGCTGCGCAAAGCGAAGACGTCAGCCCTCGGGTCTGGGTGGCGGGTCTGCCTCCATTTGGTACAGCCTCGTTACGACAGCGGAGGCTAGACCCGCGATCTGAACGTGATCGGACTATCCGTCATCGAGACGCGTAACCGGTCGTCTGGGGAAGACTCGGTGGAAATAGGCAGAAAGGGAATAATACACCATTAATAACAAAAGTAGCAATGAAATCAGCTATGCTTCAATATCAGCATTGTTGCGGATGCATGATGGCGGCAGAAGACCAATTGGGATAATGACAATTCCGCTCCCTAGGCCACTTCGTTAGGAGTCACGGCGAGAGAGATACCCTTGCTTGCACTGCAAGGTGTCATCTATACCCACGACCACCTCACTAATCCCTTCATCCACCTTCACATCAGGAATGTCGGCCCCGCCAACGCTGTCTCGCGCAGAGGCGGTCGCTGCTGCACAAGCTCGGGCCCAGGCAGCCAAGGAAGAGGCGGCTCTCCATGTCGCCTACCATGAGGACAACCACGAGCTGCGCCAGCGGTTTCGCCGGCTCATTGATCCGGGCATTATGAAGCACAACGATAAGAAAGCGATAGGAGAGTGCTTTAATGTGCGTACCACCCCTCTTATACAAAGGAAGGCTTTGTGCTAATTGGGGTGCTGTTGTTGTGACAGACCCTCCTGACGCTTGCGGACAACCTCGCGAAGGACCCGGATAATCCCAAGTTCCAATCATTCAAGGCCACGAATAAGCTCATCAAGCGTACGTTGTTAGATGTAAATGGTGGGCTCGAGTATGCTGTCGAAGTGCGTCCCTCTTCCGAAGACCTGCCTATCTAAACATGCTTATGCCTCGTGGCAGCTCGGATTCCGTCTGGACGTGCAAGATCTACAGCCCGTCTACGTATTCCACCCTATCCCTGCCAGACTCACGAGCTTGCGTGTTGGGGCGGAGGTGATAAGAGAGGTGACGGCGGCTCGGGAGATACAGGAAGCCCGTGCTGCTGAGACAGCAAAGGCTGTCAAAGCCGCCAAAGACGCTGCGGTGAGGAAGGCGAGTCAAGATTCCCATTCAAATCTTCACATCCAACTGAACGGGCGTCTCTTACGTGCTTGTTTAGGCAATGCTGGCATACGAAGAAGACAGAATGGCCGTGCGGCGCAGGAACGAGCGCGAGAGCAAACAACGTGAAGTGGCTGCGGCGCGGGCGGGCGCAGCGCCGTCATCACCCCAGTTCTCTTCGGACTCGCCGCTCGCACCAAGCTCTCCTTTGAGTCAGGTTCCGCATATCCAGCCCATGCCTGCTCTCCCACCCCAGCCTATGCCATCGGTCATGATGCCTCACGAACTGACGACGCGGGATGCCATCGTGGAGCACAATGAGTACGGGGTTGACGAGGACATGGACGAGGACCAGGAGGACGCCGACGGAGACGAGGACTATGTCCCTCAACCAGCGCAGACACGTTCACGCAGGAATCAACGTCGCTTCCCCGGTGGTGGACAGTCCTTGTCGACTGAGGGGGACGGCGATGCGGCGGAGTCGGATACCACTGCGGTTCCGGGCGAAGATGCGGATGAGGAGCAGCCTCCCCCTTACGGCCTTCATACTATGCCCGGAGGTACGCGGGGCAGGACGTATCCGGGAGCAGGTAGAAGGCTTGGAGAGTGACGAAGGTTTGTAAAGGTTTCTGGATGGATGTCATATTGGGATCGAATATGTACATAGCCTTCGTTTGTACGGTAACTTAATACAGATACAGTACCACCTTTACACGTCCATATCCGCCGCAATGCCGAGGCAATGGAACCGTTCAGGGGCTTTTCATCATATCAATCAAAATGCATTACTATGCAGATCATGTTCTTGTGTTATACAGAGGTATTCTTGTAATGTCATGCGATCATCAAGCAGTAACGGCGATCTCTGTGTCGTCGTCGTCGTCGTCGTCGTCGTCGTCGTCATCGTCATCATCATCGTCCTCATCTGCAGACTCCTCCGCGCTCTCCCCTTCTTCTGGTTCTTCATCTTCACTCTCTTCGACGAAAGTCAGGGGTATAAATTCTGGCTCGTCAGCAAAAGAAGCCAAGTGATCATCAACCTTCTGCTTCTTAGAACCATGAACATGATCCAGGTTTTCATCCGGGTCGGCCTTTCGCTTGCCACTAGATACAGGTTTGTCGCCAGAAACAACGACAGCAGGGCTACCATCTTGCTTGGCCTTTGCTGCATGCTTGGCACGGATAACATGAGGAAGCTTGCAGTGCCGATTCTTGCAGACGCCAGTGTCGGCAAAGTCAGGGCATTCTCGCACATGCTTCTTGTCGCAATCGGCACCTTTCTCACAGTAGCCCAATACAGCGAAGTCTCTGCAGACACCAGCATTGGCACCCAGATGCACATGCGGATATATACAGGAGTCGCCGTTCTTGCAACGACCAGCATTGGCAAAGTGCACACAGAAAGGCATCCGCTGAGGAGTCGGCTCATGAGACAAAGAACAGTTGTCGCCGTTTGGACAGTCGCCCTTCAGGAACTTGGGACAGATGGCGACTTTCTCGGGATCATGCTGATAGGGGCACGTGCGACCCCGCGTGCAGATACCTAAAATGGAAGGGCAATGTGAGTCCTGCACGAGGTAAGGTAAGGGAGAGAAAAGATAAGACAAACCGGTCCTCGTAAAGAAACGACATTGCTTCTTCTCTTTTGCAGACTTGGCACTTGATGGTTGGCGACGGCGATATCTAGAGTCCAGATGTAGAGTATTTCGTTTGTGCCTAAATTTGACTAACCGTTGCGCCTGCGTATTGTTCAGAATAAGCGTGAGGTTGTTGAGTCGTGTCCGCTTGGCTCCTAAATCAGCTGGAGCAGACGGCCTCCTCAGTTCCCCGCTGCCCGTGTCCAGGGACAGGTAATCGGATCCTATAGATGATGCTATACTTGCAGATGGCGTTCTTGAGGCTGTCTGTGGTGCTGACCGGTCTAAGACTGAGGTACGTTGAAGCGAGCTTACAGGGGCAGAAGACTTGAGCGCACCATCTTTCCTCGTCATCTTCTTTCCATCCGTAACATACGTTACGCCTCCTATCTCTACCTCCTTTTCCTCTGCTGGCGGGGCTCGCGGCGTTGCATATGGAGGCCTGTATGATCCCCTATAGGAACCACGGTGAGCAAAACGCCCTCTTGGTGGATAACCCCTAGTGGGTTGTGGGTTCTCTTGGCCCGACTTGTGCTGATTGATTGCGCCTAATGGATGATCAGCACATCAGCCTGCTGATTTGTGGATATGGTACTGTACCTTTGAGTTTGGCTATCTCTGCTAGTAATGCAGCGTCTGCGGACATGGTGGTGGTCGATGACTAACTAACAGCGTACTACTGTACCACCTCATCCTCATGAAAAAACCCTCTAATCAGGGCCTCGGGCACACCGCGCCACCACCCCTATCTAGAGATAAGCCGGCCGAAATACCGGTCCA
>KV417269.1:683717-732035 GCA_001630345.1 Calocera viscosa TUFC12733 | reverse complement strand
AAGGCACCAATTTTCTCAGGATCCTGAGACCAAGCACGAGTCTTCTTAGGATCTCCTTCAAAGAGGGACATCATGTTGTTATAGGTGTCCTCCAATGTGGGGGGCCTCGCCGCGGTTACAGCGGTTGGCGCGGTTCTGGCGGTTCCCGCGGTTCCAGTTGGTGCAGCGGTTCCAGTGACCGCAGAAGATTTCCCCTTCTGGGGCTTGCTGTGTTTCTTCCTTTGGGCTTTAGGCATTGTCCTGGAAACAGCGGAAGAGCTTTCTAAAGGAAGGAGGGTGGGATGTAACTGTTTGTGGTGCTGTGGTGGTCGTAGGGGCTAGAGATACACAAAGCCAATGCACGAGGCTTGCCTGCCTGGATAACGGAACAGCCCCCGCGGAAGCGAACCACTGTCGCAGGAGTGGCGGTTTTGGCGCACGTATGGCGGTTCCCAGAAGGGTGGTGCGGGGACCCTGAGGGCCGCACGACCAGAACCGCTAGAACCGCCAGAACCGCTGGGAACCGCGCATCTCCTTCCCCGTGCTTTCCATAACTACCCACAAAGTAAATTGTGGTATGCAGTTCCTTGGGTTTTCACTTCATTATATTCATCCACCGCTCCACATCATTACACAAACACCTGGGCATTTCATACTACCGTCCCTCTGGCCCCCAATTTGCCACCCCTGCTGGAACCGCCAGTACCGACGGTACCGCTTACTCAATGAAGAACACCTCCGGCCTTGGAACCTCCTTGTTGCAGTGAACCTTAACAAAGTGAGACCAGAGGAAATGTGACTTTTGATCCTCCCAGTGATGGAGAGCATTCACTGGAGCTCTTTTCCAAAGTCCGTATTGGCGGGAGATGGAGCGCAGCGCCCCAGGCTCTCCTGGGAAGGCGTAGGCAAAGGCGGTCTTCACATCCTGGTGGTGAATTGTCCTCTGCGCATGGTAGACAGCCAGTCCAGCGATCATTGCACCGAATGTCACATTCTTGGGCCAATTGGATGCTGTTTCGGCTGAGAACTGAATTGGTTCGATGACGACAACTTCGGGGGAAGGCGATGCTCGGTTCACAACAGCTTGCAGGGGCTTTTTGGTGGGTGTGTCAGGCTCATGTTCCCATTTGTGTAAAGGGGAACCGCCTGCAGGACGCCGCGTTGGGAGGAGTCCGATTCCACGGTGCTTGTAGTGATCGATCTCAGCTTGGATATGTGCAGTGTCGCAAGAGGCATTCCAAGCTTTCAGAACAACCCGCTCATCTGCTTGGAGTCGAATAAGCTGTCCAGGACCCATTTCTGCCCATGTGACGCGATTCTTGTTCAGGACTTGAACTGTCCAATCCAAAGACTCCGTGTTGATGTTGCATAAGACAGAGATCCGTTGCAGAACAGCATTAGACCATTTGCCCATGTGGGTTGACAGCATGGATGGAGATCCATCGGCCACAAGGTTTGGGAACTCCACAGGCTGCCCCTCCTAGAACAGAGCAGGGTTAGCTGTTATTGTTTTGGGAAGGTATGGCAGGGGAAAGGAGTGACGGTTTGGGCGGTTCCAGCGGTTCCAGCGGTTCTGGGGGTTTTTGGCGGTTTTTGGCGGTTCTGGGGCGCAACCGCCCTACCGGCCCTACCGGGTGGAGCGGCGCCAGCCCACAACAAGGATCTGAAGGAAACACATCTGCTGAAGTACCACCACAGTAAAGAGTTTGGCAAGATCTTCGCGTTGCTTTCGCGCTTCACTTTGGAGTTGTTGAAGTTGCTGCACACTGCTCCGGGGCCCAGCATACTCCTTTCCCCAGCTGGATGGCAGTGCTTTTCCAACCCGAATGGGGGTGATGATGGTGTCCGAGGATCTTCCTTTTGATGAAGCAGGTGTTGCTTGGAAGCCATGGCTAGACTGGAGGCTCGCAGCAGGAGAGGTACCCTCATCAGCCGAGACCACCTTGGAGAATTCAGTCCTTTTGGGGTTATTGCCATGGCTCCCATCTGCACATACATTAGAGGATGTCTTACCCAGCAGAGGGCTTAACACTCACGCTGATGGCCAGGGACTGGGCATGCCACCCCATCGGAACCGCCTAAACCGCGGGAACCGCTGGAACCGCGCTCTCCTTCGGTTCTGACTTTCCATCCTGGGCAGCAGGGCAAGCACCGGGCATTGATGCATTTCGAGTTGGGTGGGCGAGTCTGACAGGCAGTGCACTTGACCTTCTGGCTGCGGTGGGAGGGGGTGCTGGGCAGGGAGTTGGATGGAGTTTGGTGGTGGTGACGGCCACTGGCAACTCCCGCAGGACGGTAGTCCCCAGCCACTTGAGTGGGGAGGTGTGGAGTAACACCAGGTGGCCATGCCTCTTCAAAAGGTGTGTTTTCATGTACCATTTGGAAGGCTTCCTGCTGAAGCGCATCCATTGGCTCGGTAAGGAAGTAGTAGTAGCATCCCCTGGGGCACTGGGATAGACAGGTCAATGCTGATCCAACGGAATAGAACTCTGTATATTGCGCACCTTTGTGTACAGCATCCCCCAATTTTCCTCTGACAGCGATGCAGCTACAGGGATGTACTTTCGACCACATGTAATGCAGTACCACTGCTTCACCAACTCTAGATTGTGTAGCAACCCTTCTCTATGGTTATTCCAATAGTGTTTGATACGCTGGCGCATGGCATTCTTCCTGGCAGCCTCAGCCATTATAGACGAGCAATCCCAGAAGCTGGGGAAGGAGGGGTGCACAGTTGATGCTGAATCGTGGTGAGAAAACCGCGGCGGGGGACGGAAACCGCGCATTACCTAATGCTGACGGAGGAAGAAATATTTGAGAACCGAAGGAACCGCTGAAACCGCCTTTGGAGAAACCGCCGCAACCGCTTTGGGTCGGCTATCTATTGACATTGAAAGGCATTGAACGCCTAAACTATTGGAAGAAACTCTCCAGCTACCTAAACACTAAATAGTGAGGGTGTATCTGAGAGAAGCCATTCCGTTGGTAGGAAGTGGGGATGCTTTCCTTGCTGTTCCAGAGTTTGGACTAGAAAGCGATTGCGTTCCTTGATCATTTCATCCAGGAAGAAGTTAAAAGTAGTAACCTCCAAGTCACGGACAATGGAATGATACCCATTGATCCAAACATTAGCTTGCTCAGCAGCCGAAGAATTGAAAAACCATTTCTTTGTATCGGCATCATAGATGTCTGGGAAGAGAAGTGGGTTGCAGTGCTGCCCACAATATGCATCCAGTTCGCTGTGCTTAGCCTTAAAGTGGAACACATCCACAGGCTGCCCCATGCTGGAGAAATGCGCAGATCCAGAAGCCAGGAGGTGCCGACAAAGGTGGCAATTGTTGTCATAGAAGAGAATGTCGGGGACTGAGTTTTGGGTGGGGAAGACAGCTCTAAGCATATCCTGCAATGAGAGTGAGACACATGCCATGCTTCAGATGGAACACGTACTGCAACAGAAGAGATGGCTTCAGCTCCATAGAAGGTAGCCCGTGCAACAATGATCCCACAAGGACGTACAATGAGTTGCTCATTGTGGGTCCAGGACCGACTAAACTTTGCCTTCATGGTCCGATTTCCTGAGGCACCTTTGCCATCACAAGTCATATTGGCCTCTTCAGCCAATGCATAAACAGTCTCAAAGTCATGCGGAACAATCGAGACTGTGGCATTTGGAGTTTCTTGGCGGCCACGTTGGCCGTCTTCGGTTTCAGCGGTTTCAGCGGTTTCAGCGGTTGTGGCGGTTGTAGGTGCCAATGCGGCCACGTTTGATTGGGTGTGCTTTACAAGACGTCTTGCCAGGTTGAACATAGACTGCCCCTTGACCTCATATTGCTGTTGAACTTGTAGGTGCTCAGGAAGGTCGCATGTAAGATGGGTGGAGTGTACAGGCCGGTGACATTCACGAATGGCACATATGCCATTGAGGATGTTATGTGTGTTGCAGAAGCGTGCATGCACAGAAGGCAGCGCCTCCTGGCAATTGTGCACACCACAGCATGGGTGCCCAATTGTTACACCATCAGTGATTGCTGCATGAATCATGACTGACTGAGGATTAGTGAATGCCAATGCTAGTAGATGAGACCGTACTGGCAACACCATTCTCTTCCCTGACACGGACACAGCCATCACAAGCATGGGGATAGTACTCTTGTCCTGTTCCAGCCATGAAGATATTGCGTTGATGTAGTGCCTCTCGAAGTCGGTCTCTCTGTCCTCTCCCTTCCCTAGGGAGATGTTCTGGGAGTATGAGAATAGTGCCTTGTTCACAGTGGTGCTGAAGCAGAGCATCGAGATAGAAAGTATCCCATACATACTCTCCTCGGAGAAGTGGATGGTTTGGCAGCTCAGAGCTGGTAGGAGAAGATCCAGATAGTGCGGCAGTGTAGATTCTGGCAGTGGCTTGGGCGCTTGCACTGGAATGTGTATGAGTATGGGATACAGAGAAGGGAGAGGGGAAAACGCGGTTGGGGCGGTTCTGGCGGTTCTGGCGGTTTTCCGCGGTTTCTCGCGGTTTGGCCTCTGAAACCGCCAGAACCGTCACCAGTTTACAAGAGGAAGCAGACAGCACAAATATTCTGTGGAAAACACTTACTGTGCATGAAGTGCTTGAGTCTTGAAGAGGGTTGCTACAGCAGAGTTGATTAGAATATGGGTTTCCACATGGAGGATGTGCGGGCGGCCAGGATAATAGTGACGTCTTTCAGCACCATCTGGATCAAATTGACGACAATAGTTAAGGTAATATGTGCTGCCACATGCTTGAAGCCATTAGAATAAGATCATAAAGAATGGGAGATGAGGAGGGACATACTCTTGCATCGCAGTGATGAAACATACACTGATAGAACCCCTTTGTCCAATGTAAAGTAGTAGGCATGGTGTCTGCGTGCATCAACAAGGCGCATGCCAGAAGCACAGGAAGGCTGAGTGCATGTTCTGATGGGGGGAAAGAATTCCTCAACACCTAGAAGGTATGAGCAAGTGAGCCTGGTGGAAGCGGATCACATACCTAGCGCATGCAATGGTCCATGCTGAGCAATCTGGGGAAGAGGATTCACAAGGGGGAGAGTGGGCTCATGGCCAAATCGCTGCTGTTGCCAAATAACAGGGGCCAACACATTCCAGAGTGCATGTATGGCTCCTTCATGAAGGGCTAGGGCATGGGCTAGTAGGTCGACAACAGCGTGAGGGAGAAACAGAGCGGCTCGATCAAGCTCAAGTCCACCAGTCCAAGCCAGGATGGGCTGGAAGTGAGACACCAAGGCAGAAAATCCCCAAAGAGTGTGTACAGGAACATTGCCAAGGAGAGGGAGGTTTGCAGAGAGTCGCTGGAGAAGCTCAAAGACGAGCATGGTCGGCAGGGCGGTTGTGGCGGTTGTGGCGGTTGTGGCGGTTGTGGCGGTTGTGGCGGTATAAGGCAGTGAGAGGACGGCGTGGGGAGCAAGCGGTTCTGGCGGTTCTGGCGGTTTCAGCGCTTTTGCCTTCGGCGATATGGGCGTGACCAAGGGCTGCTTTCTTACGGAGCCAATTTACCCTCCGGTCTTCTGACGGCACCGAATATACTTCCATCGGCCACGATATACATCCGTCGGCCAAAAAGGACCCTACTGGCCGATCCGCCCCATACTCGTTGCTACTGGAATTCCACGGTGGGCCCGGCATCCCCAGGGAGCGGGAGTAATACAAAGGGGGAAGAAGCGGAGGAGATTGTGTGGAAAGTGCGGGTTCCGTGGCAGAGAGCCCTTTGCCCCTGCCAGCGTTGATGCAATGTTCAATCAGGTTCCGCCCACGGACCATTATAAGGCCCCCGCCAATTACCGAGCGGTGCGCGGCCGGGGCCTTCCTGGCGAGCAGCCCTCTCTGGCAATTCCCGCCGTCCCCCGCCTCGTCCTCCCTCTCCCGGCCGCCGCCCTCGACGCTCCCATGATGGATGCCCTCCCAGGCCCTCTCGGCCCTTCTCCCTTTGACACCAACGGAGTGCCGCCCTTCCCATTCCTGCCAGTTCCGAACCATCACATCCATCACTCACCAGAACAGCAACTTCCGCTTATCAACGGTACTTCGCCACCCAAGGGTAGCAAGCGGAAGCGGACCCGGAACGACGAGGACCGGCCAGAACCGAGGCGCCTGAAGCGCACGTACGAAAGCTGCGCTCGCTGCAGAAGCAAAAAGATAAAGGTGCGTCGCATAGATTGCTGATCATCAGCGCTCATTATGCTTCCGTTCATCTATCACGAGCGCCAGTTGCTGACCACTTCTTCGGCAATTCGCGACTCCTTTTTGTTCCGCGATTGTCTCACTTCATCAGTGCGACAATAATAGCCCGCGATGTAAGAACTGCGCCGACGGTAACGTCGACTGTCAACAGGAAGACCGCCAGAACAGAACGCTCAAGCTCCGTGGCCATGAGGAGCTGCTCCAGGCCCAACTGAACTGCTGTGTCTTGCTGTTGAAACATCGTGATCCTTACTTTGACCTCACTCGTCTGGACCAGTTCATCGAAGATGACAAGATCCAGGTCTCGGAGGAGGACGCTGATATCCTGCGGAAGAACGCGCAGCTCCTCCGAGGCATGAACCCGTCTCCGCGGAGCCGGCCTATCCGGGACCTGCCCCACCGGACGGCCATGCAGAACGAGGAGATGTCGCCGAACGAGTCTGAGGAGACGTACGCGCCAACCTACAACCCCGCTCCCCCCATTGCCACGCCTTCCTTTGCTCCTCCCCCGTTTCCCTTCTCCGACAGGACTGAGTTCGCCGGAACGCGGCTCGCCCCGACCTTCGAGTTCCCCGGCCTGCCGCCCGAACTCGTCCATGGCAATCCCGGCGACGACCTGCGTGGCCAAGACCCGCGCGGAAATGACCTGTCTAACAGCGCTGCAGCGGCCCGCTCGCTCCGTGTAGACAGTGAGTCTGCCCCACTCCTGTACTCGTGTAGAGATTGCTTAGCAAAAATGCATAGGAATTCTTCGCGAATCTTCGTTCCTTATCCCACATTATGCGCGCAGGATGAACGATGAGGATTCTCCCGACCTGCCAGACCGCGGGAGGACGCCGTACGAAGGACCCGAGGTCCCGACGGATGATCCCGCGCTCATGGACGACATCGTCGAGGACCAATGGCTGAGCCGTCCCATCCAGCGTCCTGACCGGCCAGGTAAGAGCCCGACAGACAAGGACAAGCATAAGGTGTTCCTGCCCAAGAACCGCACAGAGGTCGCACGGCTCGTCGACGTCTACTTCCAGCGGTTGAACCACCTGCGGCCCGTCTTCTCCTCCCGCGCTTGGTTCGATAACAAACTCCGGGAAGAGTACGAGCTCATCGACCGATGGAACGCTTTTGGCACGCTGGTGGACACGACGGCCAAGCCGAAGCCCCCGCCCGAGAAGACGAAGAGGAGGAGGAGGGGCAAGAAGGACGAGGAACGAGAGGACGACCCCGGCTTCCTCTGCTCTGTGTACTTGATACTTGCTCTGAGCCGGATGGCCGACATAGCTTCCGATAGACAGGAGGCGAAGAGGTCGGATATGAAGCATTTCCCGGTACCGGCGCACTTCTTCAAGAGGGCTGTCCAGTCCAAGGCCGAGCTGAGGGTCACCATCTCGTCGTTGCAGGCCTTGATACTCATGCAGTGGTATCTGTACACTGAGGTGGGTGATGAACTTTCTCCCTTTGATGAGACTGACATAGCTTTAGCGTCATGGCCGAACACTCTGGAGACTTGTCGGTAACCTCGTGCGTCTGGCCATAGAGCTCGGTCTGCATCACGATCCTGTTGATTCTGGCGACACCTTCGATCCGGATGAGATTGACGACCGGCGCCGTCTTTGGTGGATCGTCCTCGTTCAAGATCGCGGCACCTCTGTCCTGCTGGGACGACCCATCGGGATCGGCGAAAACGACTTCAACACCAAAAAGCCTGAATCCGAGCTGAACTTTGACATCGGCCTGGAGATCACGCACATCCAGGCGCAGATCTGCGACACGCTGTATAGGCCGGGGAAGATCTCGGGAGAGGAGCTGTTCAAGTTTGCGAACGAGATCAACACGAAGCTGGTCAAGATGCGCGACACGCTGCCGCCTGAGTACCATTTCTACACGAGGGACACCGAGAACTGGGGCGATCAGCAGAAGATGGTCCTTCTGGCGAATTTGAGCCAGGAGCAGGGCTTGACACTGCTGAAGTATATGATTGCTCGCATCATGTTGCTGCGTGCCATCTTCACTGCTGAGGATATAAGCGAGCACCAGAGGATGCGCGCTCTGAGAGATGGTAAGCTTCAAACCCAGACTCCTCGAGCACGGTGCTGATGTCATCCGCCAGCCTTGATATCGGCACACAACGTCCTCGTCATTCACAGCGCGATCCTTCAGTTCATCGACTGCGCCTTCTTCGTCTCGCCTATACCCATCCAGATCGCCGCTATGGTCGTCATATACGCAAAGGCAAACACCAACTTCCTGACCAGACCCGAAAGTCCGATGCCCGAACATATAGCTCGGGAAGATGTATGTCTAGCACTGCGCATGATCCCTCAGTTCCGATGGCGATGGGGACGAAGGGACTCTCATGGCGGTACATCACCTCAATTCTAGTCACAGGACACAACCTCACACATCGTTAGGTCATCCACTTATGAACTTCACGTCGGAGGCCGTCTTTGGCCCCATACTGCATGCCTTCGGTCCTCCGAATCCTCCTATGCTCATTGCCGAACACCATTTCACTGAACCGGATGAGACGATACCATTCACCTCCCCGACGTCTCCCACCTCACCCGCTTTCTCGCCAATCGAAGCCCTCAAAAACGTCCAAGGCTACGAGAACAGGAAGGCGGTCCTCAACATCATCTCCTCATTGTTCCTCGGCACCACACCTTCGGTTGCTCATCCTGATGCCTTGGAGCTTGACGAGAGCCTGCTCAACGCTGACTGGCGCCACGGCCGGCTCGCGGGGTTCTCTCAGGAGAAAGTGTCCTATCTCGATGAAGGCACCGTCAACCCCGATGCAGCTGGATCTCAGGATGGCTTCGATCTCCAATTGTTGCTTGCCTCCGCTCCTATCAAGAGCGACGGCACTTCCATGATACCCAACCTGCGTCTCAATGCGGACTGGATGGTGCGTGATGTTGTTCGCAACAATGATGCATATCTGACCACGTCCTTATTCAGCCTGTCCAGGCCAACGCCGATAAGGTGCACGAGACTTTCGCGACTCAGTCCAACGGCTCTGTCAGTTCACTCAGCTAAATGTCCATTTTCTCGTCTTTCGCTTCACTGGGCCGTGCCTGCTCTCTCAATGTGCAAAAGAGCCACTCTCCATATCATCACGACATTCATGCCACCCAATGAAAGGGGCCAATTGTGTAACATAAAATACCCTGTTATATGGAATACCAGATACAGTCTGCAGCGATTGCTTGATAGACCTGGCTGGAGCGAAGCTGTCAGACTCAGAACCCTGTTGCTGGAGATGATCCAGCGGGACCAGATGCCGAACGCGGCCGTTTGGCAGTTTGGAGTTCGGGCCAACTCGAAAGTCGCAGTAGTCCAGCGACACTTGCTCACCACCTTCATACCCACTTGCCGTGCCTCGTGTTCTCATCATGGCGCTCTCCAACCTGCAGGAGAATGCTGCGAGGCTGAGCGCCCGCATACAGGAGACGATCGCCGAGCGGACGCGCGACATGTCGTTCGGAAAGTCACCCAACGCTGCGCTGTTCGACACGGCGGAGGACAAGGTTAAGCAGATCAGGAAGCAGCTGGATTCGAGCCAGGACAGAGAGAAGCTGGAGGCAATGAAGAGGCTCATTGCCGTACGCATACATACTCTGAACAGAATAACTAAACCGCTCACCGCTTGTGCAGATGATCTCCAAGGGCCGCAATGTGTCCGAGTTCTTCGCCCAGGTGGTGAAGAATGTTGCCTCCTCGAATCTTGAGATTCGCAAGCTGGTCTATATCTATCTTCTACGCTATGCCGACCAGGAACCGGACCTTGCCCTGCTGTCTATAAACACATTCCAAAAGGACCTGGGCGATAGCAACCCGCTCATCCGAGCCATGGCACTTCGAGTTCTGTCGGGCATCAAGGTACCGGTTATTGGCAGTATTGTTGCCCTGGGCATCAAGAAGTGTGCAACCGACATGAACCCCTATGTACGTAAAGCTGCCGCCCTAGCCATTCCCAAATGCTATTCGTGCGTGTCGATCGTTCTATGTACCTGGCGATCTCACCTGACATATGCCTCATTAGCTTGGACCCAACGCAGCATTCAGCCCTCATGTCTATCCTGTCTCTGTTGCTGCGTGAACAATCGCCAATTGCCGTCGGCTCGGTTGCGGTCGCGTTCGATGCCATCTGCCCTGACCGATTGGATCTGCTGCACCAGCACTATCGACGTTTGTGTCGCGTGATGGTGGATGCGGATGAGTGGGGTCAGATCAATCTTCTGGAGCTGCTGACGAGGTATGCGAGAAAAATGCTCAACAAACCGCCCGAGGTGGTGGAGAAGCAAGAGGTGATCACCCTACTCCACCCAATGAGGCCGTGATGCTGATCGGTGCCAGGCAAACGAAACGCAGGACTTCCTGGATGAGAAGGATGATGGCATGGATCCCGATCTTGACCTGCTGTTGGATTGTGCGGAGCCATTGTTCCAGAGCCGTAACCCAGCTGTACGTCTCTGCTCACCGGAGACTCCACCTCGCTCATGTGGAATGCAGGTGGTCATGGCCGTAGTACGACTGTTCTACTACTGCGCTCCTCTAACATACCGGGTAAAGGTAGTGAAGCCGATGTTACGTCTCATGCATATCTCGTCGGAGATTGCGGGTGTGGTTTTGGGGGATCTCGTCCTCATTGCGGCGGATGAGCCCGTACGTGTCCGAAACCTTTACAAATAGCCCATATTGACGTCCTACCTTAGAAACTACTGAGGGATCACATTCCTCGCTTCTTGATTCGCACGACGGAGCCAAGCCATACCAAACGTCGAAAGTTGCATCTCCTTGTTGCGCTTCTCAATGAAGACAACCAAAGTACTCTTTTGCGAGAATTCAAGGATTGCCTTCGCGACACGTGTGACAGCGTCGTGGTTGAGGCGATCCATGCTATTGGACGATGTGCTCGACTCGTGCCGACTGCTCGCGATGAGTGTTTGAGGGCTCTCATGGGTTTGATGCGAAGTCATCACGGTACGCATACTCGCTTAGGCTAGGGTAACCTCTCTGATATGCCCGCAGATGTTGCGGTCAACGCCGCTGTTCTGGTCCTGAAGTCCTTGATCATATCATTTGCCACCACCGATGCTGCAGCTGCGACGTCGCTCATATCTCGCTTGGCTCTGCGCTTACCTCGCGTTAAGCATGCGCAAGCAAGAGCGGCCATCATCTGGCTTGTCGGCCAATATGCAGCGGATGAGTCAAGCGCCAGTCTACCCGCTAATGGGCATCCCGACATCCCAGCTGGTGTTGCACGCTGGGCGCCTGACGTGCTGAGGCAGGGGGCGCAAACATTTGCCGTTGAGGTATGTTCCAGTCGGTGAGCTTGCCTTCTCCGTGGGACTGAGATAATGCACCAGGCAGACCCAGTGAAGCTGCAGCTCATAACCTTGGCCGCTAAGCTTGTGGTACTCTCGCCTGCCGACAATCGACTCAGTCTCCTTAGTCAATACGTGCTCTCCCTGGCTCGATACGACTCGAATTATGACGTGAGGGATCGCGCCAGAATGATCGGCTCTTTGTTGCAAGGGGTCAATGCGAAGGCGGCAGGCAGCTCAGTGTGGAGCGAGGAAGTTGTAGAAGAGAGCCCCGGTGGTGTCGTGCTTCGAAAGGAACAGGTCCGTGTCGTCCTGTTCGGTGGAAAGGTGCCGCCTCCCGACACATCCTTTGGTGGAGGTAAGCATCTGTTCGAGCGTCCGTGTCCGCCGAAGCTCAATCGCCACGTAGATCGACACCCAGATGCCGTCTTAGGCAGTCTGGCTCTCATACTCAACAAATCGGTAGAAGGTAATCGCGTGCTGCCGGAGTGGCCAGAAGAGGGGACAGATTCTTCACTGCGGGAGACCGAGGAGGATCGTCCCATGGCGCAATATGCTCAAGCGACTGTGAAGAGCATGACTGGGTTTGGATCTGGTTCCATGGCCGCCGTCCCGACCCCTATCACCCTTACACCAGCAGGCGGCTCGTCCCCTGCCGGCTCTGCACCGCATGAGAGGCGCGCTGAGTTTACCGATCTCGATAAGTTCTATGCCTCGGAGTCTTCGGAGGAGGAAGAGGATGAAGACGATGAAGAAGAGGAAGAAGAAGAGACGGAGGAAGACGAGGAAGTGCCGCAAGCGCCCAAGCCACAGCCTGTGGCTGCTCCGGCCACTGGCCCATGGGGTGGACCAGAGTATGATGAGGTTGAGGACGATAGTGATGAGGGAGAAGAGGAGGAGGAGGAGGGAGAGGAAGAAGAGGAAGAGGCTCGAAGCATGCCATTGCTCAAACCAACAGGGGCGGCTGCGATGAATTGGGGAGCGTCAAGCGTCCTGGCAGAAGAACGTGATCCTGCGGGATGGGGTTCAACCAGTTAACGCTCGTCATTATAGCAGCCGTGCCATGTGGTTTACAACAACAACAATCGTTTGTGTAACAGTAGTGTGCAGTATTGTACGAAGTTTACACATTTGCACCTTCGGGCAATGCATAGTATCTCGCCCCTTCCTGGAAGACATGATCTGAGGACGATGTGAGTCACGTCAATTGTGGAGAAAAGGGTGGAGACATACAAAAGTGGCCCTTTGTACCCGCTCCCTCATATTTGGCAGGGAATCTCCACGATTCAGGTACCCATTCCTTCGGGACCTGGAGATATCGGTCTTCATGTGGCGCATTCACGACCTGGGTTCCATGCCTGGGTACGATGAAACGGCCAACTTGTAGCTCAGTGTCGGTAATGGTTGAACGTGCAACACGGGCGTAACTTCAGGTAATCAGTAAGCTGTACGTCCACCCACATATTCAGGTGCGCACCCTATGCGATATAAGCCTCGATAGAGAACGTATTCGCACCACTGAAAAATAGTTAGGTTAGCACGGCCATTCCAAACAGAACCTCCTACTCTGTCCCAGTCGCTTTCATCTACATCATTCATGCGTCCATCTTCGACGAGATATTTGTATGGTGCGGCTATCAGGTATAAGCATTGCCAATGCATATCGACTTGCAGAGGATGCACCCACGTCGCTCCGCTTTTGGCTTGGTCACGACATATCCGAGGAAGATCGTCTGTGAGGTTGTTAGTCCCCGAGTACATCATCGCTGAGCTGGAGACATACAGGTTCAGGATACCATTCAGCCATCAGCCTTCCGAGCTCTGCTGCTTGCAGTTGCCTATCAAGAACATCTTCCTCTGCTTGGAGACTCAGCAAGCGTCTAGAAACGAAGGAACACTGTATGACCTTGACCATCGTGTGAGACCACCACGTGCACGTTTGTTCCGTAGACGTCTAATGTGGCGGTGATAGCAGGCGCGAGCTCGCCTTGCTAGTGTATAGCTTAGCATAGCGAGACGTACTGCAACGGCCTGACGTACGGGGGAAGGCAGCAAATGATGAGTCGAGTTCAGGATGGGGTACTATGGCATCTTCAGCGTCGCAACCCCAAAACATCTTATGAGAAACTGACCTTCGATAGAAGTACTGCGCCCCACGTGTGCTTCTGAGGTCCTGGACCGGGATCAAGGTACTGCATCATGGGTCTATGAGCCACCTGGGTACCAAAGCTACGAGGCAGACACTCACGTAGCCAAGATCTTCGACGATAAGCTGGGTGCTGCGGGTTTCGTCAGCTTGGTGTTGTCACCCATGACTATGACTTTTTACAGATCTCGATTGCCATAAGGAATCCTCTGTCCCATCGTAAACATGAAAATGCAAGCGACAAGGCATCGTCACTCACGTTAAGGTCCGTCTCCAACAGTCCCACAACGTCCAGTTCCATGCCACCAATCTCAGCACAGAGTCAGGGTGGAAATTCATAAGGGGAGGAAAACCACTCACCAGATCTCTCAGGCGGCGCTGGCTGTCCCGTCCCTCCAGGTCAATGCCAAAGTGGACCGTCCAGATTCCGGCGGTGATGATCCTGTCACCAGCTCTGTGGGGGATTGGAGGTTTTGTGGGGACTCGATACATTGTCACAGCAAGCGCAGCGACTGTGAGGAGAACGAGAACATATGGCGCGGAACGGAAGGGCCAAGACGATAGCGCGTATGTCCGCGGCTGAGTGAATGAAAGTGCGATCCCGCTGAAGACCAGCAACGACATCATCCAGGTCAACACCCTGAAATCATTGAGCAACTGACGGGAAAGGTGGTCATCCTCTTACAGATCTGTGCGCTCTCGCAAGTATACGCCACCAGGGACGAAGGCATAAGCCACCACCCATACGTGTGCCAGATCAAACAAGTTGTTCACGGTCCATACCAAGAACCATGTCATGCCTGGCGGGTACACGGACACCATGTCCAGGAACGCTGGCAGAATCGACATCACGAAAGTGGCCATTCCCAGGCCACCGGCAAACCCCGCCCAATCACGGTAGTGATACATGACGTAGCAGGTACCGGATCCAAGGAGGAGGTAGAGGGGGCTCCGGGGCAATAGGGCGCCTATACGCGTCGCGCTAAGGGCAAGTCCAAGAGACATGCACACTACCACGAAGACTCCATGAGGCAATACAGTTGGCCCTGTGATGGGATATCCAGTCCAGCTCCAAGACACCAGTATCCCGACATCAGAAACCAGTGATTCGATAGCTGATTCTGATGAGCTCATTATATTGACCGCACCAAGGGAGCTCACCAAAGATCAGGGCACCCATGCCACCGCAGGATGCCAGGTACACTGTATATGATTGTTCTGCTCTGAACGCTACGGCGCTGGAGATCGCATTTTTGGTCGGTCTGAAAACCTTCTCCAAGACGGCGAGTGCTGCGAGAGAGGTTGCAATCTCGTGCAGGCCGCCTTGGTCCTTGTCGATTATAGGCCAAGTCGGAAGATTGGCATGGTTGGCCATCTTGATAACGACTGAAAGGATGATACCCAGGCCGAGATCTACTCCCAGTGAGCGCAGGCACAATGTTTGGGACCCGATGGATGCTCACGGAGGCCGTTCGTGCCGTCTCTGGGTGATGTGGACCAGTACGCAGCCGCAGCCGCCGTCTGGATCATGTTCGCCGCTACCACGGCAAACAAGCGGTTGAGCACCTTGTCAAATCTCCATGCTCCCAGACCAGCCATGCATCCTAATGCCAATAGCAAGCCTTGTCCCGGCTGAGTGGATGCGAAGCGTCTGAACGGCGGAATGACCAGGACTATCGGCGACCAGGTCGACAGAAGAGCAATTTCAGAACCGGAAATCTCCAGTGCCCACACAGACCAGTAGAACAACTGTACGACCAGAGATGTGAGGATGGACCAGAAAACGTATGCTGCTTCAGGTTACAACATGCTTGTGCCGCATAATGCAGTGGCTTACCCAAATATACGTCGCTCAACAGGCTGAGTGTAGAGCGTAATGGACCAGGCTCCGGCTCAAGCAACTGCGTGATCTCATGACTGGACATCGCCGATATCCCCTTGGTTCCCGTTGTGGCCGTCTCGGACACGATGGGGTCGACCGTTTCCTGGATGACAGATGCGCTAACATTGAAGTCAGATACAATTGCAAACTCCCGCTCTAGCTACACCAGCTTAGCTAGGGTTCATGCGTGGATGATGCCATACCCGTGTTTCGTGGCTTTGGATGGCCCGCCTTGGGCAATGGTTATCTGCAGGGTCTTGAGCAGCTTGCACAGTACAAAAGCGGTTCAACAAACCTGGATATCTCGGAAATCCAGTACATTTCTTGAATCAAAAGCCACATCGGCCAATATGAGATACCATTCAAAGAAGCTGTAGTATGTGTACGCTCCAGGGATATGATGAACTGCACTTGGCAGGTTAACGCAAATCGCACGACGGGCGAAGTTCCCACCTTTATGTCGAACGAAGAAGTATATCATGGGTACAAGCATTCCAAAGAAGGAGGAGGCAACCAGCTTCCTGCAATGGGGAGCATGATCAGCACAAGCGGCTCTAGGATATAGAAACGGCGACGAACCTTTGTCGTCGTGACGCCGATCGTCCCGGCGGCGAACATGCTATACAGCCCAGCATCCACGGCAGGGTCAATACAACATAGGTAATCATGAGGACATCGTGGATGTCGTGGTCATCAGTGGACGAGATGTAAACCCAACCGCCACTGCCCAAAATTAGACAGAGCGCTGACCGGTGCAGCATGTTGCGTACCAGGAGACCGTACGAATAACGCCAATGATGGCAATTACGTTGGTCCAGCTCGGGCTTCGTGGTCGAGAGACAAGCCACCAGCAGAACAGCATGCCGAACCGCGGTGCTGCAGGATCGTTCAACGGGATGGTCCAGTGAACTGCTGAACATGCAGCTCACCAGCAGTCAGCGCGATGAGGATCTGGAAGATGTTCCCTGTGTTCCCTTCTCAGAAACAGTTTTATCGATTGCTAACGCTACACATACTCTCTGGATACCAGTCTCCAATCCTTGAAGAGGTCGTTTAACAAACACAGATGTTGGTTAATGGTATGGACTAACGTTGCGCTCTATTGCACAATGATCACTAAACATCATCATGGTACCAAGAAGACAAGGGGACGCACAACGGAGGGGAACCACTCATCCGGCCAACCCGCTTTCCACCGACCATGCTGGTGAGCTACGCTCTAGCCATCTTAACGCGCCGCGCTCACCGACTCCATTCTTGACGATCTTGTAATAGTGTAGGTAGATCCCGATGGCGAGAGCCGACAGGAAGGCGGAGGCCGCACATACGGTGTGCGCATGGACAATCCACGTCCCAGGGAAAGAGACAGTCTGAGGCATATCTGCGGCACCCATCGCCTCTCAAGGCAAGGTGAAAGTCAACCAGAGAGATTCGGTGCGGTCCAGTTCGAAACCGAACATCTACCGGCCACCGGCTATAAGGCGATGCAGGCCGCGCCAATGCCGGAGCCGAGAGTATATCCGAAACTCTGAATGGTGCTGAAATGCCGTAGAATAACAATGCGTAACTGTGTATCGTAGCTCTAATGCTCTAATGCTCTAGTGTCTATCCTATCCTGTCGATGAACGCGCTCGCTTTCTATATTTGGACGCTACGCAGCCCTCTGACGCTTCGCAGGAGGAGCGGACCCTCTCCCATTCTGCGCGGTGTAGCCTCCACTGGCCTGTGCTCCATCGAATCGCTGTGGCTTGACGATGTTCAACCCAGCAACGCCTCTGAGCCCCATCATACCAACAGTCTTCGCGAGAAGCGGGGGAGGATTGTTGGTACCATCCGTGTTCCTATACCGCATCACGTCCAAGGCGAGACTGTTTGCGGTCTGGACGAGATCTTCCTTCGTCCAGCCGAATTGCTTCTGGAACCCGTTGTAGTAGCCCATAAACGCCTGTATATAGGAGTGAGTACGTTTAACTTGTCTTTCACGAAAACCATACCTGATAAGCCTGAGACTTCGCCACGGGGTCCATAGCATCGTACGTTCGGACTACCGTCTCCTTTGAATGCATGAACTCAGGATTGGTTTCGTCCGTAAGCTGCTGCGCCTCCGGGTGGGGCTTCAGGGGCAGCTCTCGAACTTCCTTTCTAGTCAAAAAGGCCCGCTCTTCGAAGTCCGCGAGGATGAGTACACCATATCCCGCAGCACCTGCACGAGCAGTACGACCCAACCGGTGAATGTCTGCAGATACATCAGCACAAGTCGCTGAACAGATGCAGACACTCACATTGCTCAGGAGAAGAGGGAATACCAATCTGATATACGGCAGTGATACTAGGAAAGTCCATGCCTCTGGCGGTAACATCTGAGGAAAACAAGATGCCTTTCAGCGACGTCTTGAAGCCATCAGCCTGCTTGATTCGAGCACTCTGGCTGAGGCGGCTGTGTATCTCGAACATTGGTATATGCTGGAGGTCTGGGATGGCTTTGAACAGATCATATGCGAGGGCCGCGCCGCGGGCAGTGCAGTAGAAGATGATGATCTTAGGGAAAGGTTCCTGGGCGGCACGTCGAAGGAGGGTGAGCAGGACCGTGTCTATCTTGGCAAGCGGGGCGACGATGTAGTCCTGAGTGACATGCTCATGGGTCGCTTCGTCATTTTCGGAGATGGTCGTGATGAATTCATGTTTATCCTTGAGAACAACATGGGCGATCTCCCGAATTTTCTTGTCCACAGTAGCGGAGAAGAGCAGGGTTTGTCGATCATTTTTGGGCGTGACTTGGTTGGCGATTTGGATGAGGCTCTTTTGGAAGCCTTCGTCCAGCAACCGATCAGCCTCGTCCATGATGAATGTCTGCACACTTTTGAGGCGTGGTCCGAGGTTGGAGTTCTCAATGTGATCCACCAAGCGGCCCGGCGTCTAAAAAGAGCGATCAAAGTCAGTATGCATGCAGTGTTCAGGTAGTGGATATGCGCACAGCTATCAGGACGTCACTCCTCTGCCTGAGAAGATTCTGCCTCTGCGTCTTGATGTTCACACCTCCGATGGCAGACTGCGCTCGGTATACCGAACCCTCGAACAGCATCTTCGCTTCCTTTTCTATTTGCAGGCAGAGCTCGCGAGTGGGAGCGATTACAAGGATAGAGATTACTTCAGGAGGCGGTACCGGTCTGCGTGCCAGTCGTTCGATTGCTGGAACGAGGAAGGCGATGGTCTTGCCCGTGCCGGTTTTGGCTTGGCCACTAGAACCACTGTCAGTATGCGCCGTATAGATGTGCTGAGATGCGGCTCACAAGACATCCCTTCCCTCTAGGATAGGCAGCAGTGTCTTCTCCTGCACCTCTGTACAGTACTCAAACGGTATCCGCTCAAAGAGTGCCTTGGTCAAGAGACCACGGGAGAAGAAGTCGGAGAATTTTGCATTGGAAAGATAGGCGGACTTGTCGGAGCTCTCAGTGGTGGCAAGAGGTGCAGATGTTGAAAGGGGTGCGATCCTGGCTGGCTGAGGCGCATAGGGCGGCTGCTGCTGAGGTCGACGAGGTCGTCTACGGTTCCTGGATGCCTGGGCCGGGCCCTGCGGAGCAGACATGGACGTAATAATATTTTGCGGATAGGCTTGATGGAGAGTATACAGGGCTCGTGTGTGTATGGACGGTGGGATGCGTCTATGGGATAGTGAAAGCGCGTATCGTGCACTAGTACATATCATTTGCGGTTCTTGGACTGACTGAGAATGAGACGATCGAACTCCGGAATGAAGCTTGCGAGTCGCAGTGGACGAGGGGAGTGTGAAATTTCCACACGCGTACGCGCGCAATTACGCCCGCGTGTTGTTATGACGGAATGCTCAGGGCCGGTGTTACGGAAGGAAAAGTGAGGGAGCGCACGGGGCACCGGACATCACGTGAAATGATTCGGTACTTGCAATCAGTTGTGCGGCGCGCGCCGATGCAGAATGGGGTGCACGGATTGCGGTGCGATTTGGGGGGTGTAAACAGTTCGCAACTGATTTGCCCCCGGCATAAAAGGCCCGCGTCACACTTCTCGCCGCGTCTCCATCCCACTCTCTCCCGCACCACCACTACACTCGGCAACTCAGCCACCACCAACCCTCACCTCACTCAACAACCTCTCAACAATGTCTGGTATGTCTTCCTCATCGTCCATGATGATGTCCTCGATGCTTATGCTTCTCTCTAGGACGCGGCAAAGGTGGCAAGGGTCTCGGTAAGTACCTGGTGGACGAATACAGCCATGGGACAGTGTCCTCATCATCCTCTCACAGGCAAGGGCGGCGCTAAGCGTCATCGCAAGATCCTTCGTGACAACATCCAGGGTATCACCAAGCCCGCAATCCGCCGTCTCGCTCGTCGTGGTGGTGTCAAGCGTATCTCCGGTCTCATCTACGAGGAGACCCGCGGTGTTCTCAAGATCTTCCTCGAGAGTGAGCCATGACAGTCGGCGCACGTCGAGCATCCAGCTAACCTTCCTCCTCAGACGTCATCCGTGACTCCGTCACCTACTGCGAGCACGCTAAGCGCAAGACCGTCACTGCTCTCGATGTCGTCTACGCGCTCAAGCGCTCCGGCCGCACCCTCTACGGCTTCGGCCAGTAGATGCTGCTCTCTTCACCTCTAGTTTCCTTTCTCGTTTGTATCATTTCTGTAATCCTCGGATCGGCTTGCCGCATATACATACATGTGCTTTCCTATTGTGATACAATATGGCAATATGACCTGGGCATGTAAACAAGAAGATGCGTGATATGCAAAATATCCTCCTTGTCCACATTGAGGATGGCCCACCCGGCGGGCGTAAACAAACCGCGCCGCCTCCTGGTTTGCTGGCGTTTGACCCCCAGCGTTTCTCGCCAGGCCGATGACTCAATCGCATTGTGCTATCCTATTGTGTGTCTCAGGTGATGGTTGGGGCCTAGTCTGTAAGACAGCTCGGCATAGGCATTTGTTCCCAGTGCTTATTCTCGAAACAAAGCGTCGCAATGTCTTCATCTCATTGCCCTCAGCTTCAACGACCTGCGCAGGCTGGTTTGACTTTGTCCTTTGCGTAAAGGCCATCAGTTGGCCGAAATGAGCTTTGCGGCCGGTTTGGTTTTTTGTGGAACCTGGAGATCTCCACAACGCCACGTGGCGATACTATATCGAGACCAGAAACATCCATTAATTGTACACTTAGATCTAAGGCTTGGATACTCTATAAAGAAATAATGCTATTATCCGAGGATATGTGACGGCGTTTTTCATTGCGATCTATTGAGGATGAGGTTGGATGCACAATACGAGACAGGTAAGGCAGCCTTCGCCCGATGCCTCAGGCTGCGGCGCGCGATGACTAGGATCTCGGTGGCACTGCCACGGCACCAAATCAGCATCAGGGCCAGATTTGCGCCCGCTTTGCTCCGTCACGTCCTCGCGCGCCGACGAGCACGTTATTCTCCATTCTGCTCGTCGTCCGCCACTCGCCCGCTACAGAACGTGTAGCGTCCCGCAGGGATGAATCCCACCGCGCCGTCGTCCTCGCTATGGGCGGCAGCGGCGCAGAACAGTATCGGTAACAAGACGCTGAGCAAGCCAGCGGGTCTCGCGCCAGGCGCGTTCAGCGCCATTGCTCCGGCGAGGTCGTTCGCAGACATCGCTCAGTCCGGTAGCGGACGTTCGATCTTCGACGCACCTACCGCTGGCAGCAATGATTTCGACATGTCGGGAGTGGAGGGTGAAGCTGCGGTGCTAGGAGGGGGCTTTGGTCAGCCGGCGCAGAATGTGTTCGGAGCGCCCAGACCGACCACCAACGCTTTCGGTGCACCGGCATCAACCTTCGGACAGCCTGCTGCCAGCGCGTTTGGACAGCCGTCTCAGCCTTCGGCAAATGCCTTTGGGCAGCCCTCTCAGGCCTCCGCCAACTCATTCGGACAGGCGTCTCAACCAAGCACGAGCGCGTTCGGACAACCCAGTACGAGCGCGTTCGGTCAGCCTGTGACCTCTGGTTTTGGTCAGAGCAAACCATCTGCATTTGGACCTGGAGGAATGGGCATGCCTGCAACGCAGTCTGCCTTTGGACCTGGAGGCATGGGTGCACCCAGCCCCGCACCCAGCGGTCAATCAGCGTTTGGAGCGGGAGGCATGGGACCACCCTCTTCAGCATCGATGACATTCGGCAAGCCCGCTCAGAGTACCTTCGGTCAACCACAGGCGCAACCACCCATGGCATTCGGTGCTCCGGCTCAGAGCACGTTCGGGCAACCGAAACCATCTCCGTTCGCCCAGCCTACCGACTCCTTCAGCCAACTGGCTCAGCCATCTTTATTCGGGGCACCCCGACCCGCGCCTACAGCAGCAGCATTCGGCGGCCCGTCAGGGACTCCTTCGCCTACGCCTTCATATAGAGCGTTCGGGTCTCCTCCGCCTTCTGTTCCGCCCGCTCCTGCTCCAGCCTTCGGTATGCCCAAAGCGCCAGCCAATAACGCTTTCGGAGCTTTAGCCGCTTCCTCTGCTGCGGCCGCACTTACTGCTGCCCCGAACCCACCGAAGGAGGTTACCGACGCATTCTTCAAAAGCGTATTCGCTAAGAAACCTGACACGCCCGCGACTCCACCATCTGCTCCGGCCGGCACCTCCACCACTCCGCAGAGTACCCCACCACCCGTTCCTAGTAAGTCAACCTGCAGAAGGAGAAATTACATGGCTAACTGATACCTAGCGTTTGGCAAGGTTGCCCCACCTCCTGCTGCCGCTTCATCCGCAGTCCCGTCCGGCTCGTCTCCCGCAATTCCTTCATTCTCTGAACTGCTCAAAAAGTCCGGGTCTGCGACAGCTGCTACCCCTCCGAAAGTGGAATTAGCGCCTACTCCTGCGACTGCCGGGCCCTCTACACCAGCTAAGGAGAAAGCATCAGGAACTGCCAACGCTCACGCTTCTACCACGCCTCCTGGTGCGCCATCTGCGTCTCAGTCGAAAGAAGAGGGAAAACCCGCCAAAAATTTCAGCAACGCGTTGGCAGCTTTCGCTATGAAGAAACAGGACACGTCTTCGCTCACTTCTGGGTTGGCTTCATTCTCTCTTGGCCCGAAGAAATCTGAGAGTACGGCTGCTAAAGAGAAGGAGAAGGAGACGGCCGACAAGGCAGAGGCGGCCGCCATCGAAGCTGAAGGCAAATCGGCGGAAGCATTCAAGAGCTTTCGCGCGCAGGATCCCTTCGAACGCTTCAAGCAACCTCAGCAGTCTTCATGGCTGGATGCACCACGCCAGAAAGCGGATTGGGAGATCAAGCTGGAGGAAGCGAAGAAGAAGAGTGAAGCGCCTGGAAACAAGCCTGGCTTCGATAACTCCGCGTTCACTACTGCACAGCTTGAGGAGCGCCGGAAACAGCGGGCGGAGGAGCATCAGCTGGAGCACGACGATTCAGATGAGGAGCAAGAAGAGACGGAGAAGGCAGAGAGATTCCCCGAAGAGGATCTCACCAGCAAGGCAACAGTTGCACCGACGGCTGAGAAATCGACGGCTAAGCCCGTGCCCAAAGACGCCAAGCTGAGCAGCGGCCTGGGTGCCCTGTCGCTCAAGTCCACTGCCTCGAAATCTTTGCCTGGCGCTGCTGATCTGAAATCGCCCTGGAAGTCTTCTGGTACATCTTTCATAATGTTCCCGTTGACGATCTTCTGACGGTGTTAGCAGAAGATTCGGAAAGTACGAAGGCCGCTCCTGCGACGACTTCCGTGGGGCTTGGACGACCATCGTCACAAACTACTTCCACCTTTACGCCTGTCAAGAGTTCATCACTGGCCACGCTGTCCGTTTTCGCCAGCCAGCCGAGTCCAGCAGCGAAGCCTGTCTCTGCTTCCGTTGGCTTCAATCTTGCTAAGAAATCAGAGGTGCCCCCGAAGCCCGCTTACACTGCCACAACCACAACCACACCGTCAAAGCCGCCGGCATCAACAATGAAAGCAGCGATACAGCCGGCCACGCCTGCAGCTGATTTGCCTTCCCTTGGGCGACTATCAACCTCCACCTCGTCGAAGAAGGATGCCATTGTAGAGTCAAAGCCAGTCCAGCCCGCCAAGCGCGCCTTTGTAGGGGGATGGCCGGATGAACCTGTACCCAAATTCAGCTTGGCGACCACTGCCTCGTCAGATAAGAATGTGGAGAGCACGGCTCGAGAGCTTGAGAAGGCACGTCTGGCCATAGATGAGGGTTTACGTCAGGTTAGTGTCTGGTATCCCTCACAGACACGTTTGTTCTGAACATCTTTAGGTTCGAGTCACTGTTGAGACCTGTCAAGCATACCATGAACAGCTGAAAAAGGCATCACCCGATAGTAAGGGTATTGAGCATATCACAGACGCCAAGCGATGGAATTTCGCGGACTTCAGCGCTCTTAACACCGTAGTGAACGAAGTCCAAGCTGGCAATGTTCCTCTCAAAGACAAGGACTTGCAATACAGACGGATGTCCGTCGAAATCGACTCGCTGGTGCTCAAAGGTACAATCTCCTGCCTTTCATTTCACAACAGGGCTGACCTGGGTTGCTAGCCGAAACCAAAAAGGAGGAGTGCGCAAGATTCAAGCGAGCCCATGAGGACAAGGACTATGTAACCATTATGCGCATTCGTCATCTCGGCCCGGAACAGAGTGAGAATCAAACAAGGCTGCGACATAGCTCTTTGGTAAGTCTGCCTCTGCCTGAGACGCACTGTCTGACTAACTGCTAACTTCCTCTCACAGGTGGTTCATAACCAGCTTGAGCGGCTTGAAGATTACGTGACAGCTATGAAAACGACGGTGATTCAGAAGAAGAGTGGCTCAAAGCCCTTGACGTAAGTTGCACATCCTACCACATAGACTGCTCTATAACGATTTGAACAGTGGCCCAACTCTGGATACCGTCAACCGTACCATTCGCAATTTGGATTCCACCGCAGTGTCCGAGCTTGCTACCCTGGATAACTTGAGCAAAAGATTACAAGTGGCGAGGGAGGCGTATCGCGCGCAGCTACCAACGTCAGTGAAGAGCCCAGAGGATGACGGTGTCGCCGCTCCCCTGGTGTCGACCATGCCGAATACGGGATCAGAAAACAAAGTTCTGTGGGTCCCCACAAGCATCACATCCGCCCGCCTGAAGCGAGCATTGTTGGCGACTCGTACCACGCCGCTTTTGAACACAATGGCGCGCCAATTCGCTGCTGGAGTGGACTCAGCCATACTCGACACTGATCTCAGTCTGGCCATTTTCAACGGCCCCTTGACCTTGGACATGCCACCTCCCCGGGACGAAGAGCCTGTCGTCACCGTGAAGGCGGAAGAAGCCGTTCCGGAACCTTCGAAGCAGACTCCACCTACTCCCGTCGAAGTCGAAGGAGACGCAGCGAAGACAGTCTTGCCTACCCCACCTGGCGCTTTCAATTTCTCCGGTCCCCTTCCTGCTGGTTGGGAGGCCTTCAAGAACGCTCCCTACAAGCCACTTGTCATTGAACCGCCTCGCCCTGGTGCAGGACGGCATGGTCACCGGCATGCATCTGGGGAGCGATCTGCTGTGAAAGGGAGAGAATCGCACTTGAAGCAGCAGTCAGAGGTGGCACCTGAGCAAGAGACTGTTTCTTTCAGCAATACGCCTAGCAGCAACGCAGGTGTGGGGCCACAGACTACTTCGCTGTTCGGCACGCCGCCTGTGAAGACAGATCTGCCCCCCCTCCCGCCGCCCAACGCACAAGCGCAGAAGGCGCCAGTCTGGCCGTCTCTCAGTCCGGCTGCTCACGCGCCAGTCACTCCCTTGGGCTCAATCCCGCCTTTGCCTCGAAAGGACTTCCTGGGGTCTCTTCCGCCTGTGAAGAAAGACAGCATCGACGCTCCGCAGTTCTTGATACCTGCTAACAACGCGCCGTCTGGATTTGTCCCCTTACTCGGCAAGCAAGCACAGGGACCAACGGCGGCGGAACTACAGGAGAAAGCAAAACAAGCCTGGGGCAACCTCGGCTCTTCCAAGTCTTCGTCATCCGCCCCATCTCTCACCTGGAAACCTCCATTACCGACCCTGCCTTCAATTCCTGTGGCGTCCGCAGCTGCTGCCCCGCAACTTCCTGCAGCCTGGAAAGCCGCTCTGGATGCCCAAACAAAGCCGAGCACGCCTGCTGCACCAAGTCGCAGCCCTGCCGCTGAGACAACTAGACCTTCCGAGGTCGAAAGGACGGCCGAGTCCGTAAAGCAAGAAGTAAAGCCTTCCGCGCCCAACGCAACGGCTGCGGTAGACAGATTGTCTCCACCTCCGCGCATCGCGAACGAGCCTATTACGCCATCGATTGAACAAGGGCCGCCAAAGTCTCCTGACCCGTCTACAAAGAAGGCGTTCGACTTCTCGTCCTTCACGAAGAATGCTGCGGCCGGCCCCAAACCATCTGGCCTTCCTTCTTTCTCTGATCTCCTCAAGAATTCCGGAGTCTCACTGTCATCAGCAGGTGTAGCAAATGCAGAACCTCAGGTCTCTGAAAGCGATGCGCTCATTAATGCACCTACAACTCCTCCACAAGCCGCCAGCCCTAATCCGAGTCTCTCGGGTATCCGTTCTCCGCCTTTGCAAGCGCTATTTGGTGCCAAGTCGTCTGCAGCTCCGAAGTCTGCCTTTGGCGCAGGTGGCTTCGGCATGCCCACCTCAACGCCTGCCGCATCTGCGTCCGCTCAATCCGCTTTCGGCCCTGGTGGTTTAGGCATTGCTCCAGCATCGTCGACATCAGCTGGTGCGGTATCTACATCTGGCCAAGGTGGCTCTGGCACACATTCTGCGGCACCCGCGACGTCGACTGGCTTCAAATCTGCTTTCGGTCCTGGCGGTGTGGGCACCCCGGCCGCTTCTGACGGCAGCACCACTCCCCCTGGCGCCAAATCACCCTCTCCGGCGCCTATTGGAGGTACCTTCGGTATGCATTCCGGCGGTGCCTCGGGTACATTTGGAATTGCGGCAGGGCCGACACGAAGCCTCTTTGCAAAGCCCGAAGGATGGACGCCGCCTGCCTCTTCCAGCAGCAACGGCAACATCTTTAAGCCAGTCAATGTCCCGATCCCGACTGGTGTGAGCGGCAATCCTGATTGGGCGAAGCGGCTGGCCAACTCGAACGCTGATGAGGACGAGGACGAGGACGAGGACGAGGATGCAGAAGGCGAAGAGGACAACAGTTATGATGATTACCAAGACGAAGGGGACTACGGTGCATATGGGAGAGACCTGTCTGACCTCGAGGAAGCAGATGAGGAATATGAAGTGGTTGACGAGTAGTCACAATGCTTCTAGATATACCCATACAACATTATCCCCAAGTCTGGGCACAGTAGATATCAAATCATGAAGCGCATGAGACAGCTTTGCATTACTGCGTTCCATTAGGAAGGTTCTGTACGTGTGTTCCAGTTAAGTCCTCTTCCTCACTGGTCTCCGTTTCAGCCGTGCCGTTCACAGCATGCACAAGTTCTGCACTAGCGTGTGGTTCTCTTCCAGGGGGGTAAACGATGATCGACTCCAGATGTGCCAAAGCAGCCTATAGATCCCCCGGAGAGCAAGTTGTAGCAATACAGCCTCAATACGGCCGAAACCTCGAATCTGGAGTAACGAAATCATTGCGTACCCGGCCGACCTCGCTCAACTCCTCCTCTTCCCCTCCAGTAAACGTCTGGAAACCCCCGCCCAACTCATCTGCATCGGCAAACATCTCGTCCTCCATATCATCATCGTCACCTGCTTTGTCGGGATGAAGGGACGCGCAGATGGAGAGAGCTTCAAATATCGGCTCCACTACGCATATCACGCATGTCAGCCACACAACATCAGCAAACCAAAGTTCAACATACGACGGTCCTCAGTTTCTGGCACAATCAACAGTTCACGCATATCGTTATCCTCGTCTTCGGGAAAGGGCTGTCCCTCTGGCGTCTCGTCCAACTGGCAGTAGATGGACACCCCAGACGGTTCGCGCTTGACTGCGTGTAGGGATATTGATGGATAATCGATTTGGAAGCCGCTACCAGAGGCAGCGATGAAGGCCAACACGCTATGAAATTCGTTAGATAGATATATGGAGCGCAGATAAACAGACGAACCTTTCTATTACGTATAAAGTGCCCTTGATGTTGTCACCGTCCAGCCCGGGCAACGGTGGATCGAGGGAGACGGTCACATTCTCTTCCTTGTGTCGCAACACTGGCGGTATGGAATTGAACGAGTCGGGAGTAGACGATGTCAGAGTGTGATGCTCCTCTGCAGTTATGAATGTAGGCGGGCTAGATATTGGGATGGTAGGCATATTGGCGTTCACTGCAAGGACGAAGGAACGCCGTAAGGCTTAAGGCTAGGTGGCGGAAATTTCAGGACCCTGAAGTTGCGCATGATTCCGAGGAAGACTGAACAGTTATGGAATCCACCGTCATCACCAATGGTGTCAATGGCACGCATACAACCTCCCTGGACAATGCGCTGGCAACTCTGTCTCCTCCGTCGAGGATATGCATACAGAGACTGATAGACTACAAGCCGTCGACTCCAATATATACGTGAGTCACGCCGTACGCCGTTTGACGCCTCATTGACGCTGGGGTCTGACAGCATCAGCAATGTTCCACCGCACCAGAAGCTCGCCGCGGTCCTCATTCTGCTCTTCGAAAAGGATGGAAGGATATCGGTGCTATTGACCACACGATCTAAGCAACTGCGCAGTCATCCGGGACAGACAGCTCTTCCGGGTGGGAAGGTGGATCCTGGCGAGAAGGACCCGTTCACCACCGCAGTATGCACCAATATTCCCTCTTCTCCTGTCGAGGCTCACGTAGAAACAGAGAAGAGAAGCATTCGAAGAATGCGCCCTTCCCTTATCCCACCCCAGCATATACAACCTCTCACTCCTCCCACCGTTCCTCTCGCAGTTCAAACTCATCGTCACGCCATGCGTCTCCCTGCTGACTGATCCGTCACTGCTTGACACGCTCGTACCGAATGCGGGTGAGGTGGAGTGGTGCTTTTATCATCCCCTAGAGGCGATGCTGTACCCAGAAATTATTGCGAACGAACAGCTGGCAAAGAAGGGCGGTGAGGATTGGCCATATGAAGAAGAGCTTCATGTATGCACTTCTCATTCACACGCTGGTCTCCGTGCTTACTAATACCCCTACCCAGAACACGACAGACCGCGCCTGGCTGTGGGACTCTGCATATCGAATGCACCGCTTCAGGAGTTCTCACACACCGGTCAAAGGGTTAACGGCGGACATCCTCATGTTAACAGCCGAGATTGCATACGCACGAGAACCGACATTTGGGCGATACGCCCCTAACCAGGTCATGTTCGAGGTCGCGGTGCACCACCTTGTCGGAGGCACAGAACCGAGTGAAGAGGACCTGGGTCGTGTTTCTGGAGCACCCGCTGTGAAACTAGAAGGTCGAGAAGAGGAGGTGGGCAACCGGCCGGAGGACACCGTACCGGCGAGCCTGGTTCCAGCTTGATTGCCGACGGTCCGGGACCGGGCCACCAAGCGTTCCGTTCTTTTTTTCTCTGTACTTGCCAACCATTGAATTTCCTTATTAATGCCATGGTTCCCACCAACTCTGGAACAATCCCTGTGCGAAAACCAGATATACGTACCGGTGCGGAGCCGTAACCCGCTGCCGCCACACCGAGAGAAAGAAACATCTGGCCGGAAAAGGATTATATAAGCGCATCGCATTCTCAACACAACTCAATTGTATTAGTCAAGGATTTGTAATATTCATTTAGACACGAACAAGGCGGTGCTTCAACAGGATGACGGCAATGAGTAGAGCAAGATGGGGCTGAAGATAACCAAACGTCGGGGACATCTAGTATCAAACACGTCTTTCCGGTGCACGATCGTTCCCAAAATGATTGGTATACCGAGGTTCCTGGTACTGCACCCGAAGATGCATATTAAGCGCCCGCAAGGTATTTGGAATTCTTCGCACGCGTGGAGCAGATGTGACGTGAACTGCCACTCCTTGAAGAGCGGTGAAAACGATCCTGAGGAAATCCGTTTGATGGTGTGACAAAGCTGCTGCGCAGTGATGATGGCACCACCATTCCTGCGATGACTCTGATGTGGGGTTGGAGATGTGGACGACAGGATGGGATGGATTGGAGAGCGAGCGGCATGAATGGAAGCACGTGCTTCTCATCTTCGAGTACGCCCCCTCAAGCCTGGGATTGAATTGTCCGTCATAAGCAAGGCTTGTTGGGAGCTGATCGAGTACACCCTGGTGCCTGCCGAGCCAGAAGTGCGTCATAGCCAGGGTGAAACTTTTGCGGGGGAATTTCCCGGCTGCCGTCCTGAGAGAAATACTGGCCGAAAGGAGTGAATCATTCAGTTTCTGATTGCTTTCATGGAAGACAGAGCAGCGTGAGAACAGCACTCGTACGAGCGGGCCCATCAGGCGAACTATTGAGGAACGACAGGTGAACGACGGGCCGAGCGCGAGGCGGTGCGGCGGTGTGGTGTCGTCTCGCCCCAAAGGGAAAGGACCAGCGCTTGTGACCCTCGAGGGTGGGTTGCATAGAGTTGAGGGATGAAGGCAGCAAAGTCCGCGGTATTGAGATAGCGTGGCATTCCCGCCCACGAGCGCGCAGCAGGTGTGGCCGAGACATGTGGCTGGAACCCCGTATGGGCGTGAAGAAAGAGGAAGGGAAGTGAGTCCAAATGAAAGGGGCAAGGCTGTGCTGGTAGCCTCACAAGGGAGACCGCTGATGGCGGCTATTGAGAAGAGCGCGCGCGAAGAGAAGAAGGCTCAGGGTAGCCTGTACGTGCTCGAATAGAAAAACCGAGTCCAAAACCATGATTGATAATGCCAAACATATCTCGGTGCCAGTAGACTTGCTGTGTGCCCTTCCCCGGTCAGCTCACTAGAGTTTCGCACACGACCGACTGCGCAGTTGGAGGTGAGCGAGACTGGGAAAGACGCCCCTCAGTGCGGGTCCAGGAGGTCAATATAAGGCTAGCCAAGGGGACGCCACCGTCCGCGTGCGAAATTCGATCGGCGCCCGCTCCCCTTCCTCGCTGCTCGCTTCCTGATCGCCATCCTGATCGGAGCGCTCGCCCCTGCTTCCCGCCCGTCGATCGCGCATACATATCCCCGCCCTCGTCGTCCTTTCACGCGTCCTCACCGTCCTCCCTCCCACATTGCAGCGCGCAACTGTAGTGAACGGGCGTCCGTAGACGGCCATGCTGCACTCGCTCCAGTCGTTTGCATCCTACCCGCCCACCCCGCTTTCCGCCCTCCGCACACAACAATCTTCCCCACTTACCGCGTCGTCCTCCAGTCCTCCTCAGCCTAACCAGACACCTACCCTATCCACCTCTCCCAACGCGATCCCCGCCGTCAGTCCTACTCAACCAAACGGCCCGGTCGACCCAACCGTGTACGGCTACGGGCCTGTGTCAAGTATCACCTACCAGAATGGGACCCACTCCGTCTCGCACCAAGGGACGGGACTCGCCGGGGCCCACAGCACTGGGGACCTCAGCTCTGTCTCAGGGGAAAACTCGAGAGGGAGCAGTGTTAGCCTGCACTCCAAGACGCCAAACGTCCCGCCGGTCGGGAAGCACCGGTGCTGTGAGCCTTCCCCACCTTCGGTCGCGTGCATCTGGCTGACTTCTCGCAGACTGGGCCCTTCTGTCCGAATCCCTGAAATTCCTGTTCCTCGACCCCGTCCTCAGCACACACATGTCAGAGCAAGCAAACGCTCTCATAGGCAAACATCTACTCGACTATGTTCATCCCGATGACAAAGATAAAGCAGTCGAGGATCTGAAGCGGGTGGTAAGGAGCAAGACGCTGCATGGCAGTGTCACAAGGTGCGCTGCTCCGTATCTCTGAGCATGCAAAGTCTGATTCCCAACCTCATCAAGGCTGCGCTACCGCCGCTTAACGCAAATCCGTAATGTGCTCGGCGCCGCGAACCTAGAGCCGGTGCCTGACGCTCCTCTCTTCTGCTTGGACGACGAATACCTCATCTGCGACCTTGTCATCAACTGCGTCGGCGACAATCTGGTATTGTGCTTCTTCCATGCTATCGTTGGTGAGCTTTGTCTTCCCCCTTACTTGCGCATATACTGAGCCCAAGATAGACAAGAAACCATTGGAGGACCAGAGCGAGGCGCAGAAGTCGGAGTGGTCCAACTGGTGCGGCGCGCCAAGCAACCTGTCCCTCGTCGAATACGCTGCCGACATGTACACCGCCCTGATCCCCAACTCCCAGTTCGCCAATCACCATCCGCAGCGTGTATTCCAGATCTTGAAAAACGAGGGGCGGGGGATAGTCTTCACCTGGCCTCTGAATGGATATGAAGTTCTCGAATTTGGCGGTATCGCACGGGACGTCAATATTGGTGGATCTGGTGCAGTGAGCGAGGCACGAACGAGCTGTACAAGGAGATACAAGGCGAATTGGAGGGGTCAGCTCAGCGGGGTGCCAGCCGAAGTGGAGAGCGTGTACATACCTTATGGTACAGGAGTTCGTCCGCGCAGTGGCAGTCTTTCTTACCGTTTCACCAGGCTCTATTATTTTCGCATGCCATCGCGCACAATTCTCCGGAGGGTTGGAGGCTCCACCCAGCATCCTGCGGCCCACTTACTACAACAGCGCTCCTTACGGCCAGACCAGCGCACAAAACGCCAACTACACTGCCCAAACGCCAACCAGCGCGAGTACTCCGGGTGGATACGGACCTGGATATTCGCCACAGACATACGGCTCTGCGACATACACCGGGAGCTTCCCCACTCCACAATCAACAACGCACCCTGGTCCATGGCCAGGGGCCAACATTGCGCCCTCTCCTCCACCGATCACGAGCATCGGCCCCCAGCAGTACCCGTCACAGATCACTCCCTCCCAGCAAACCACGCAAACCACTCCGACCTCCGCGCAATACATCTACCCTCGCACCTCCTCCCCCCAAACATCACCGCAGTCTGCCCACCCCGGGGGGTCCTCAGAGGGCGCCTCGGGAGCGACACCGAACCAACCCAAACGCCCTGTTCGCCCACCAACCGGCGTGCAGGCATGCGTGCAATGTGGCAACATGACGTCTCCAGAGTGGCGCAAAGGTCCCAGCGGAAACAAGGATCTCTGCAATGCTTGCGGGTTGCGGTGGAGCCGGACGAAGGCGAAGGAAGAGGGTGGAGAGCGAATGAAGCGTGGGAAGAGGAAGAAGAAGGGCGCCAATGTCGAGGAGGAGGATGAGGACGGCAAAAAGCGCAGGAAGCGGAAAGACGGCGACAGCCCCTCGCCGGTCCCTGTGTCGCAGCAGTCTGTCCAGCCCGCCGTGCACGTACCGCAACCCGCCCAGCAGCTCGCGCACCCCACGCTGCTCGGAGGCCCGCAACCGCTGCACATGCACGGGATGATGGCTGCTGCTGGGATGGGGATGAGCGGGTGGCCCCAGCAGATGCACGGGGCGTTCCCCGGCGAGGGGCTCAAGGTGATCGTGCGCGAGCCGCAGAGCCTTGATCAGCCGCTCCTGCGCAAACTGCCGAGCATGGAGGACATGTTTTTATTGCCCACTGGGCTTGTATGAGTTTTTTCAGTGTTTTGTTCTGCGCGCCGTGTCGTGTCGTGTGAACTGTGTGGTACTGTTAGTGTAATACCTTAGGACACGTTAATTTCGGCTCTGTCTGTCGCGTTCACGCTGCGAGGATGGCCCGGGGGGGACGGATACAAGCATTTTTTGTAATTTTGTTAGCTGCGTTGCGACATTGTTTGACTGTGTAACCAGGAAAAGCGTCGTGTATTATTATCACTCACTATGTCTCCAAGTTGTATTCTGCCAAAAAAACATCCCATCAACATCCTGCCTTTGTCGAGAAATGGGTGGGCGGGAATGTGGCCACAGAATGCGCTTGATAAAAGCCTCCATGTAGGTGGTGGGATGTGCTTCTTCATCGCCACTGTGTGCCCTGATCCTTTCGCATTTTTGGCATCCTCCGCCCGCACACTCCCCGTCCGCCGTCCGCTCTCCCCTCACGCGCCGGCCGGGCTCCCCTTCCCCCTCTCCTTCGTGCAAAAGAGGATGACCCCGCGCGCTCGGCCGCCCCGCTGCATCTCCTCCCTCCCTCTCGCCTCCTCCTCCCAACACGCCCTCACCCCTCACCTCCCCCGCCCCCGTCTCCCCCGCCCCGCCCCCACCCTCACCCGACACGTCCAATCCTTCCACCCTCCCCCCGAAGTACGCACCACCACGCCCGGCGTAACGCCCCAAGCGTTCGACGGGCCCACCTACCTCGCCCTCCAGCCCCCGCCCGCATCACAGCTCAGCGCATTCGCTTACCGCGTCGGTCTCCTGCCCCCGCGCAGCACCCGCGCGCTGGAAGAGCGCATCCTCCCGCTCGTACAGCAGGTGTGCACGCACCCGAGCTATGTCCCCTTCTTCCGCGCGCATAGGCCGGATGCCCCGGTGCCGCAGAGTAACGCACCGCTGGATGTGGTGGGGAATAGCCTGCTCGGGCTGTTCGCTGCCGAGTACGTGCATGCCACTTGGCCGCACCTGCCGACGAGAGCGACAAAGGCTGCTGTGAGCGCGTTCGTGGGCCCAAACACGCTCTTTATGGTCGCCAAGGAGCTGGGGGCGACGCAGTTGTTACGCTGGGCACGGACAGTGCGTAGTTTTCCCTGTCAGAGCTGATGTGGTATCTGACATTGTGCACGCAGCCACGGACAGAGACCCAATCAGCGCTCATCCTCCAGGACGCGCTCATGACTGTCCCTCGCGCGCTGGTGGGGCTCATCTACCAGCTGAACAGCATCACGGAAGCGCGCAGGTTTGCGGAAGCCTTCTTCCTCTCGCGCCAGGTGGACCTGCGCACGCTGCTAAAGTTTGTCAACCCCAAGAGCTCCTTGGTGGATGTGCTGATCAAGTTTGGTTGGGAGATGCCTGTGACCCGGTATGCCCCCCTTCCCTCCTTCCCTCCAGTTGAGAGGTGGTCTGACACAGCGCAGGCTGCTCTCCGAATCAGGCCGGTTCACCGCCACGCCCGTATTCGTCGTGGGCGTCTACTCGGGCACAGTCAAGCTCGGCGAGTCCTTTGGGTCTTCGTTGAAGATGGCAGAGTTCCGCGCGTGCGAGGACGCGCTCTGGAGGTTGTACCTCACCCAAGCGCCAAAGGGGTCGTTCACCCTCCCTTCGAAGACGTTCGATGCAGCGGGGAAGGAGGCGCTGTTTAGCGCTGTGGATGCTGCGGTGCTGGAGGGTGAAGGGGAGGGGGAGGGGTACGTGCCACCCTTGCTGGGGGAGAGCGAGACAAGAAGGGACTATAAGGAGTCGGGTAACGCTGTGGGGGGGAAGAACGCGGGGATTCAGAGGAGGCTGGAGCAGGAGAAGAGGGATGCGGTTAGTGCGGAGGAGGAGGAGGAGGAGGATTAGTAGTGGTAGGGGGGTTCTGGCACAGAGTAATCGCACATGTTCGGTTTCATGAAGCTGTTGGGTGTTGTGATCGGCCGTGTGTGTGAAGAGGGGGAGGCAGATAACGGCGCTGTACCAGGCGACACTCGTGACTCTCTTACCTTTGCAATGGAAATGCGCGGGGGAGCAGAGCTTCGTGTGAACACGAGTTGTGTGATGTTTTTCGGAGTATCTCCGATTGTGCTAGTTCCGGGGTGGATCTTGCCGCACACCTCGCGGCTTCCATTCCACTCTTTGCCTGCCAGCACGCACACAACAACAACCGTCCACCGCCCAGCATGAACATCCACGAACCGCAATCCGCGCTCTCCGCCGCCCCTCCAACGATCACCGTCCTGTACTTCGCAGCTGCGCGCACTTGCATCGGGCTGTCGAGCGAGCGCATCTCCCTGCCAGAAGGCGGGCTGCCGCTCTCGCAGCTCGGCAAGCTGCTGGAGGAACGGCATGAGGACACGGGGCTGGGAAAGGTGTTGCAGAGGAGCGGGTGGAGCGTGAATGATGAGATGGTCGAGGAGGAGGGTGTGGTGCTCAGGGGTGGGGAGGAGGTGGGCGTCATCTGCCCTGTCAGCGGTGGATGATTGGGTGGTATGTTTCCTTGGACATTGGGGTATGGGTACAACATGCACGCGCTTCTACGGCTCCGACTTCGGCAGCTCCTTCACCTTCTCTTTGGAAAAGATATCCCGCTCGATCTCAGCGAGCAAGTCGTCCGCAGCCTTGGTCTTGGCCGCCTCATTCCGCCGCTCGACCTCCTCGTCCCCCAGTACCTTCCGCCGCTTGGCGTCAATCGCCCGTCTTCGCTCCTCCAGCTCCCGCTTGCGCTTCTCCGCAGCCTTGCTCAGCACCGGCGCTTTCTCTTCCTTCTCCTTCGCCTGCTTCGCCTCCGCCGCCCCAGCCGGTTGTGGGCCGATCTCCTCGTCCACGCCCTCCTCCGCGCGCCTCCTCTCCGTCTCCTCCCTCACGCGACGAAGCTCCTCCAACTGCCTCCCGCGCGCCTCCTCATCCCCCGAGAACTGGTAGAACCCCGCCGCCCGCGCCCGGTTCTCGTACGTAGCATCATAGTGCGTCGCCGGGTTCGTCTCCTTGGCAGACTCGGCGATCTCGGCCACGCGCTCGGCGGAGGGCTCGTATATGGGGAAATGGTGGAGGGTCTCTTGGCCGCGCAGTACGTGAGGGCTAGGGAGTAGGTTAGTAGGATGCAGAGGGGTGAGATGGTGCGACGTACTCAAAGCCGTCCTCGGGCGTTTCCTCCTCCGGTCGATTTACTAAATGTCGCGGAACCTCGCTACGCCGCGCTGTTCGCATACGGCCAAACTCGTCCTCGTACTCCACCATAGGGTCGTCCTAGCATCACAATGAGCATAGTCATGATGAATAGAAAGTAACCCCGTACATCTAGCAGCGGCTTCGGCACGATCAGCGACTCGTCCTCATCACTCTCACTCTCGCTCCCACTCCCACTCCCGCCCCCCTCCTCCATAGCCTTCCTATCAAAGTCCACCAGCAGCATATCATACTGCTTATCATTCAGTCCGCCCGTCTGTCCCTTCTTCAGCTTGTCGTATATCTGCGCCTTCCGCTCCAGCGCAGCCATCGCTCTGTCGACCGTGGGGCGCGCGATCGCCTCCAGCTCGGCCATGTCACGCTCGTGTCGGGACATGACGCCTTTGTTGGATTTGGCCCATACTGTCGGCTTCTGCTTTATTAGTTAGGATAGCCCAGCACAAGACTGTTGAGTGGGAACGTACCTTGCCCGTTGCCAGAGGTTGCTTGATCCCACCATGCACGACAGTTGTCGAGGCTGAGGAGGACGCCCGCTGCTTCTTGAACTCGGATTCTCTCGCAGCAATTTCCGCTTTCAGGTCAAAGAATGAAGCGGCGTTGACACCCGACGCCTTTGACTTCTTCGTTGTCGACATTGATGCGAGCTGGGCAGCGAGAAAGTGGTGGCGGGAATGACTAGGGGTAGCGCGCGCTTACGGCAGAGGCGGGCGCTCCTGATCGACCACCTGCACGACCGTATCTCCCACAACGCCTGATGATCCGCTCCTCCAGTTCATAGCGATATCTTCTTGCCTTTGAATATGGACGCAAATAACGCGAAGGACTTTACATTTGCGAAGCTGAGCGACCTCAAGCTGCCGATAACGTTTCGAATGTGCGGCACGCCTCCTCTCTACCCCTCGCCGTGTCTGAACTTGGCTTCCTAGATCGCAGTTGGAGGGCACACGGAAACCACGACCTTTCTCAGATCTGCTTGATCATCCAGAGTACCGCTTCTCTGGTGTGCAATCATCGTGCGTCCGCAGCCTGCTTTGTATTCCAGTTGCAAGCGCTCACGGGACGCACAGCGGACTGTCCGACCTCTACGTGACATGCCAACTCATCGCAGACAACAAGCCCCTCACCATACCATACCGGACCGCATACAAAACGTTCAAGCACCACTATACGTGCGCTGCTCCCTTACTATCTAGGACCGATCCTGACATCTCCAGGTGGAACGAATGGATCACGCTCCCATATCGGTACTGCGACCTCCCACTTAACGCCCAGCTAACCATCACGGTATGGGACATCGAAGGACCAAACCGCCCTGTGCCGATTGGTGGATCCACCTTTCGCATGTTCGGGAAGAAGTGGACGCTTCGTCGAGGCAAGCATCGGCTCACGCTGTGGCCCGACAGGGAGGCCGATGGTGCGCATGAAACCGCGACTCCGAGCAAGGTGGGGATCAGGGACGAGATGGGGCGCTTGGAGAAGGTGATAAAGAAGTACGAGAGAGGGGACTTGACCAAGTTGGATTGGCTCGATAAGCTGGCGTTCCGGAGGATGGAGGAGATACATGCTGTACGTCTCAGGCTTGCGTGCCAGTGACCACCCACTGAGACGTTTCACTAGGCCGAGCAGGCGGTTTCAGACAAGCTGTTCTTCTACATCGATCTCCCGAGCTTCGACTTCCCAGTGATCTACACCGAGCCAGAGATGTCCCCAGGGACGCAACTGTCCTCTCATACCCCTGTCGCATCCCACGCATCGGCAATTCCAGCCCCAGCCATAAACAACCTGGACCAGCATCTTTGGAGTGTCGTCGATCCGGATATGGCTCGCGAAAACCCGGTGGAGGACAAGCACACCAGGCTTATCCGTAGCCATAGGAGTGCCCCCCTGGATCGGGACCTCAAGCCGAATGCTGAGACGAGAGACACCCTCAACGAGATCCTCAACTACCCTCCAACTCAGGAACTTTCGGCAGAGGACAAGAACTTGATCTGGAAGTTCCGCTTCTACCTTACCAGGGATAAGCGTGGCTTGACCAAGTTCCTCAAATCGGTCACCTGGAGGGACGCGAGTGAAGTCAAGCAGGCCGTGGAGGTCCTGCTACCAATGTGGGTCGAGATCGAGCTGGACGACGCGCTCGAATTGCTGGGCCCGGGGACGGTGGACTCCAGAGTCAGGACCTTCGCGGTCAGGCAACTCAGGAGAACAGACGACGATGTAAGTTCCAAATGTCCCACCGAGTTATGGTTGCTCACTCTGCATACAGGAACTCCTACTCTACCTTCTGCAGCTTGTGCAAGCCCTCAAGTTCGAACGTCTATCAGATGGGCACAGGACAACCCGTTCGTCACAAGTCGTCTTGTCCCAAGAAGATAGCGGGCTTGCGGACTTCCTCATTGAGCGTGGCGCTCAAAATCCTCTCCTGGGCAATCGGTTCCACTGGTACCTGATGGTAGAGGTGTCGGATCAGCATTACAAGGAGCTCTACGCGAACGTGGTATACAACTTCATGCGGAAGCTGGAACAGGTACGCTATATGGTTTCTCCCTGTGCTGATCCCGATGCTTATCGCTTCGATGCAGCTTGAAGATGGCGTCGAGCGCCGGGAGCTTCTCAAACGACAAGGAGTCCTGGTAGAGTCATTATCTTCGAAGGCGAAAGAAGTCCGAGCGTGGAAGGATGCCCGTCCAAAGAAGATCGACAAGCTGCGTGCCTGGTTAGCAGATTCCCGAAGCGGCATGGCTTCCATGGAACCCCTGCCGTTCCCACTGAACGACCGTGTCAACATCACTGGTGTTATTGCCGACAAGTCATCAGTGTTCAAATCCGCGCTGTTCCCACTTCTTATCTGGTTCCAGACAGAAGGTGGTGGGGAGTATCCGATCATCTTCAAGAATGGCGACGATATGCGGCAGGATCAGCTGGTCAATCAGCTCTTCACCCTTATGGAACGCTTACTGCGCAAGGAAAATCTGGACCTCAAGATCTCACCATATGCTGTGCTAGCCACTGGACCCACAGAAGGCATGGTTCAGTTCGTCCCGAGCAAAGCTATCGCTGCAATTGTCAGCGAATACGGAACATTGCTGAACTACCTGAGGGCCAACAATTCCGATGAGGGAAGCGTAGGCACGTACGGCGTACGGCCTGATGTCATCGATACCTTTGTTCGTAGTTGTGGTGAGTTACATTTTCCGGCAGCTCTGCCAAGACCGCTCTGACATTCGACATAGCCGGCTATTCTGTGCTCACCTACATTTTGGGCGTGGGAGACCGGCATCTCGACAATTTGATGCTTGCACCTGATGGGCACTTCTTCCATGTCGACTTTGGTTATATCCTCGGACGCGATCCCAAACCTTTCCCACCGCCAGTGAAGGTCTGTAAAGAGATGGTCGATGCGATGGGCGGAGCAACGTCCAAGCATTACAACCGCTTCAAGAGTCTCTGTTACACGGCCTTTACTATCCTTCGCAAGAACGCAAACCTCATCCTCAACTTGGCTACACTCATGATTGATGCTCATATTACCGACATCAATCAGCATTCCGTCCGCGAGCAACTGCAAGAAAAGTTTTTATTGCAGATGACGGAGGAAGAAGCGATCAAAGCTTTCGAAACGCTGCTGAACGAGACGTCCTATTTCACCGTTGTCTTCGACAGGATTCATGATATCGCACAATATTGGCGCAGCTGAGCTTCTCATTATTAATACCCTCTATGATGATACCTCTGTATGATTAGGTAGTTGTATACAGTATGATCTATTCGCTATATTTTCTGATCGCCCCACGCAGCCAGCGTCCTCTCGAGCACCTTTTCAATCGCTCGAAGGGTCTGTCCTGCCGTATTCAAGCTGCACATGAAATACAACGTCTTTCCGAGCACGCGCGAATGGATCCCCGAGAAGGGAAGATCGACGTCGCTCACCCAGACCTTCCGCATGAAGTCCAGGAAGGCAGAGCCGCCCTTGGCCGCGTAGCCTGCTGTTGGGATCAGCGGTGAACTCGCGTACAGGGGGCCATTCTCACCCTGGCCTTGCATGCGCAAATCAATGGCAAGGACGGTACCCATAGCCATAGCACGGTCAACGGCAGGCATGTCCGATATCCGGAACACCGATGCCTGGTCCCAGAGACTCCACGCCACATCTCCTTGCTTAGCATCTGCCCATCGTTCCTTGGCAGCTTTCCACTCCGTCCCTTCCTTCACCTCCTCGATGAGCTCCATCGTGCGGTTGGCAACAGCGCAGCCGATAGGGTGGGCCGTGTAGCTGTGGCCGTGCAGGAGCGCTTCTGGGGTGCTATCCCCCAGGAACTTGTTGAATATGGCCTCCGAAGCGAGTGTGACGGACATCGGGACGAGGCCGCCCGTGAGGATCTTCGCATATGCTGCAATGTCTGGCTTGACGCCCAGGACTTCGCTCGGACTGACTCCGAGCCTGTCAAAGCCCACGAACACCTCGTCGAAAATGACGGGCAGGCCCTTCCAGCCTTCTTCCTCGTCTGCGGGCGAGGTTGTGTTTAGCAGCGCGCCGTGATCGCGCACCGTGTCGATCAATAGGCGCTGGAAGAGCGGATCGACGAAAAGCATCCCCCCCGCGCCCATGAGCAGCGGTTCGAGCAGAAGCGCACCGAACCTCTGCCCTCTGGTGAGCAGTTCTTCAAGTATAATACGTTTGATCGCCTGTCTGTAGATGTTCGCGATGTCGGATGACAGCCGGTTGGGAACATTGTATATGTCTCCGAGGCTTTTGAACGGATACGTGCGTCCCGGGGATACCGTCTCGAACGATGGAATGTCGATACACACATGGCCACCCTTGACATATACCGTGGGTGGTGTGAACCAGTAACCCCGCCCGCGGTACCACGGCACGGCAATGGAGTACACGCTCGGCTCGCTCGCGTCCATCGCGCCAATGGTATCCCCATGGTAGCTACCAGCAAGGCCGAGCACGCCAAGCTCGGACTGCTCCCCCTTCCTGCCGCTCAGCGCAGCCTGCCGCAGCTGCACGCTCCTTGTCGCCATCTTGAGCGCGACCTCGACGGCCGTGCTCCCATCGTCGCTCCAGAACACTCTGCCAGCCCAGCCATGCCCCGGCCCGCTAGGGCCCAGGAGTCGCTCGGCGAGCTCAAGCGCGGGCGCGTGCGCCGAGGAGGGGAAGATGACGTGCCCGTACCGTCCTGCGGCGTGTGCAGCTGCGAGGGTGAGCGCATGCGAGGAGTGGCCGAGCGCTTGAGTCCACCAGGAAGCCGAGCCATCGAATACCGGCTGGAGGATGCTGTCGCTGGCCTTCGTCAAACTGGGCTCTTCGGACTTGGAAGCCGCAGGCAGGACACCGGAAGCCGCCTCAGGCCAGTAAGCCGAATAAAAGTCCCCCTGGGCACTATCGATGCCCATGACGCTCCGTACATTCTTGTGTTGGGTGAATGGCCACCACACCTTGCCCATCGTCCGCTCTCCCAGAGTCTCGAGCTCGTGGATCCGTTGCTGGTGGCGAGTGTCCAGCTGCGATAGCACCGCTTGCACCTCTCCTGAGGAGGAAAGGGCGGAATAATAGGATTCCAGCGCTTGGCGGTCCTCTTCGTTGTCGTCCAGTCGCTCCGGCACAGAGGGCACGGCGGCCACCGCCGTTCCCTTTCCGTTCTTTTCAAACCAGCGCTCTAGATATTCCCAATTCCTATAATACTCCTCACGAAACAGCAGCACCAGCGGCACCTCATAACCTCTGAGCGTCAAGCTCTCGTAAGCGCTCAAGGTGGCCCCGATTCCACCGAGGCGGGAATCGCCCACGAGGAGCACGGGGAGGCGCAGGGGGCGGTAAGTGTCTGCTTGCGGGGTGCTGGAGAGGGAGGGAGAGAGGACTCCGCCGGCGGTCTCGACCCATGCCCAGCCTGGAGTGCGGGCGCAGGAGGACAGGTGATTTGTGATGGAGCGGAGGAGAGCGGCGTCGGTGGGTGGCTCGACCTGAACGGTGTCAGCGGTATTTGGAGGTGAGGCAAAGAGGGCGTACCAAGGGCTTGCGTGCGGCGGCGAGGTGCGGGCTCACAGGGTCGTCGTACTGGAACAAGCACTTCGTTTCGATCTTCTCCCTGTGCGGACCCTTGAATCGCCGCACATGTCTTCCCATTTCTCAGCACCTCATTCATATCTCAGAGAGAACGACTCACAGATCATCAGCGTCTTCTGCGCTGCCCGTGCTCACTGGCTTGAGGTAATGCACCCTCTCTCCCGCCTCGGCGCCGGCGCGGCAAAGTGCAGTGGTGAGGATCGTCTTGCCCACATCGGTGTTGGAGCCGAAGACTGCGTGCACGCGCAGATGGCGGAAGAGTAGGGACATGAGCTCACACACTCATGGAACGGAGCAAGAGACAGCAGCGGCGTCGCAGAACTGTTCGCCTCAGTCAGAATTCGTTGGTGGACGAGGCCATAATTTTGGGGACGATGCCCTGAGGACCCTGATGCCCGACATCATACTGCCCCGAGGCACGTGACACATTTTCTCACTTATTTACATCCCATCAAGAATATAAGTGGTCGGGACAGGTCAAACTGTTGTGGAATGAATTGAAATACACATCAGTCATCGGAGCGATGGCGGGATTGACACTTCTTCACCTTTATCCATGTACTGCCCGAGGCCGGTAATGTACAGTACCAAATGTCGCCTCGCGTCCCCGACCCTATTTTGCTTCTTTACACAACTTTCTTTGTCAGCTAGGCAGGTTGAGCGAAAGACAGCCTCGTCATTCTTGCTTCGCGCGACCCACGAACAGTTTCACTACGCATACAGCTCCCTTACAACCCTCTTTTCACTGGTGCGTACCCAAGGGCTCCGCAACTCTCGCAGACCGCTGAGTAAGATATCGCTTGGCATCATCATCCACGACCCTTCCTCCGCTTGCAAGGCTTCAACAATGGATGTTGCTTACCAATTCCGCTCGCGCGAGGATGGACGTTGGAAGACGACGTCGGATGTCGACGGCTACGCACACGATTGCGTGTTGAATGGCTGACAAACAAGGTTCGCTGAAGCTCCAACCATAGTTTGGCGCATGACTTGGGGACGCACATGCGCTTCAACAATGGATCTCATTTACCAATCGCACTCGCGGCAACACTGCGAAGATGGATGTTAGAAGGCGACCTGGAACCGCGACCCCTGCGCAAGCTACTACGTGTTCACTCGCCGTGGCTGACAAATCATGTTCGCTAAAGCTCCAACGGTGGGGAGTGGATAACTTGGGACTGCGCATGATCCTGCATCCAAACTGGTATAAATATGCTTCATTATTGCCCCAAAGCGCCCAGCAACAACAAGTAAAATGTCGACTCTCCCTAAGATCGTTGTCATCGGTGGGACCGGCGCACAGGGCGTCCCTGTGGTCAAAGGTCCGTCTTCATCTCAGTCCCCGTTTACGTGCTGACATCCCATCAGCTCTGTCCGAAACGGGCAAATACGAGGTCGTGGTGCTCACGCGTAAGGCGTCGAGCGAACAAGCGCAGGCGCTCGCCGCGCTCCCCCGTGTCTCCCTTTTCGAAGGCACCTACACCAACGAAGCAAACATCTGGGGGCTTTTCAAGGGCGCGTACGGCGCATTCGTCAATACCGACGGATTCGTGATCGGCGAGAAGGCGGAAGTCTTCTGGGGCATGCGAATATTCGAAATCGCCGTGGCGCAGGGGGTGAAGCATTATGTTTGGGCCGGTGTCTACTACCTCACGAAGCTGGGGGGGTTCGACCCCAAGTATCGCAGTGGTCATATGGACGGCAAAGGCCGCGTGACGGGTGAGTCCAGAGTTGGCGCCGTCGGCGACAGAGGGGCTAATGGGGGCCTTTGCAGAGTGGCTGCTTGCACAGAAGCTGAAGGACGTCACTGTCACCGTGTTCACGACGTGTGCGTATGCGGACATGCTCTGGAACGGCCAGTTCTCGCCAATGAAGAGCGAGGACGGCTCGTTCACGTTCTTTTCGTCCATCGGTAGGTTGTTTCTCACACGCATTGGGACTTGTATTTATGCCTTCGTTAGGCAATGGTGTCCTGCCGGTTATCGCTTTGGACGACATCGGGACGTACGTGCGTTGGATCTTCGCCAACAAGGAGCGCGCCAGCAACCTGGACCTCAGCGTGGTGACCGACATCCTGCCCTACCGGGACATCGTCACCGCCTTCGTGAAAGTGACCGGCAAGAAAGCCGTCTGGAAGGACCTGCCGTATGATGAATTTGCCAAGATTCGCGGCATGACGGAGGACAGATCCGCTGCGTGGGCCCACGTTCCAGGGGAGTACCACGACCCGAGCGGGATGAGCCTAAAGGCCAATTTCCATGCTTGGTGGAATGCCTGGCGTGACAGTCTGATGACGTGGGACAAGATCGATGTCAAGCTGCTTGATGAGATCAATCCTGGTAGAATCAGGAGCTTGGAGGAGTGGATGCGCCGGGTCGGGTACAACGGAGAGCAGAAAATCATTCTGAAGGACGAAGCGGACGTCATCGCCCGCGGCTGAAGGGCTAAATTGTAGTCCACTCTGTCTAAGGTTGTCTGGGGCACAAATCCGCGTAGCTGTCGGCCCATTCTAAATAAATATTGCTTTCTATCATCATGCACGAGTTCGACGAATTGCATCGCGCAGGTGTTGAAATCGCGTGTCGGAAGCGCGCTGTCAATATTGGAGAACATTCGCACTCTCGCAATAGTTAAGCTGATGAATGTCATATCAGGAAGACCGGTAAGGTGTACATGAAATAACGCTCAAACGAAAGTGTTGCGGGATGGTGGTCATTGTCAGCGGTGATCAGGATAAGTGGCTATGCTCCCGATCGTTGCGTACGTAATGGCACCCTGAAGCCTTGCCTCTCGGGCTGCTTCGCCGCGGTCACGGTCCTCGTCTAACGCGTCTGGTTGGAAACATGGGCGGCTCAAGGCGCTCTCCGGCCCGCTCAACGAGATACGCGTTAAGCTCATCCTGAGCGACGCGGGCGCAACATGCTTACTGTTGATTTGGTGCGCGCATATTCACTCCGCCCCGCAAGCTATCAGCCGGGCTTATGGGTTATTGTAGCTTCATTACCACCACCTCCTTGTGACCGAGGCCGGGTGCAAGAACGTTGCCACCCACCCGTGCTCAAACCGTAATCTTGAAGCGAAAATATTTCACTCGCGCGCGCAATTCTCGCACTGAACGAAGTCAAATACATCCCTCAATGGCAAATCAAGCACACTTGGCTTCGCTACTGAATGATCTGGGATGCAGAACGCTGCTTTGAGACGCTGCACAGTGGGTACATGGTCTCGATGATGGCAGGGTGACAAGATCGGATTGGAGAGCTTAAGTGCCAAACTTGCTCAGGTAAGCGCGTCGGCTGCCCTTCCAGAAGCATCCTACTGACAGCTTGCGCGTCTCATCCCTGTCTGGCAGACAACACTTGTCCGGCGTGTTTGCTGATCAGCCAACTTTCTTTGTCAGCCAGGCCGATCGAACGAAAGACAGCCTCATCAATCTTGCTTCGCGCGACCCACGAACAGTTTCACTACGTATGCAGCTTCCTTACAGCCCTCTTTTCACTGGTGCACGCCCAAGGGCTCCGCAACTCTCGCAGACCGCTGAGTAAGATATCGCTTGGCATCATCATCCACGACCCTTCCCCCGCTTTCAAGGCTTCAACAATGGATGTTGCTTACCAATTCCGCTCGCGCGAGGATGGACGTTGGAAGACGACCTGGGATATCGAAGGCTGCGCAAGCTGTTACGTGTTGAATGGCTGACAAATAATGTTCCCTGAAGTTCCAACATGGTTGGTGCATGACTTGGGACGGGCATGCGCACCCTGGCCAATATAAATATGCTTCATATCTGACCAAAGGCACCCGACAGCAAGAAGTGAAATGTCGACTCTCCCTAAGATCGTCGTCGTCGGCGGAACCGGTGCACAGGGAGTCCCTGGGGTCAAAGGTCCGTCTTCATCTCAGACCCTGTTTACGTCCTAAAATCCCATCAGCTCTGTCCGAAACGGGCAAGTACGAGGTCGTGGTGCTCACGCGTAAGGCGTCGAGCGAACAAGCACAGGCGCTCGCCGCGCTCCCCCGCGTCACTCTTTTCGAAGGCACCTACACCAACGAAGCAGACAACTGGGCGCTTTTCAAGGGCGCGTACGGCGCGTTCGTCAATACCGACGGGTTCGTGATCGGCGAGAAGGCGGAAGTCTTCTGGGGCATGCGAATGTTCGAGATCGCCGTGGCGCAGGGGGTGAAGCATTATGTTTGGGCCGGCGTCTACTACCTCACGAAGCTGGGCGGGTTCGACCCCAAGTATCGCAGTGGTCATATGGATGGCAAGGGCCGCGTGACGGGTGAGTCCAGAGTTGGCGCCGTCGGCGACAGAGGGGCTAATGGGGGCCTTTGCAGAGTGGTTGCTTGCGCAGAAGCTGAAGGACGTCACTGTCACCGTGTTCACAACCTGCGGGTATGCAGAGATGCTCTGGGACGGCCAATTCGCGCCAGTGAAGAACGATGATGGGTCGTACACGTTCTATTCGTCCATCAGTAAGTTGTCTCCCATAGGTGTTTGGACTCGTGTGGTATTCACACTCTCGTCAGACGATGGTGTCCTTCCTGTCATCGCTTTGGATGACATCGGGACGTACGTGCATTGGATCTTCGCCAACAGGGAGCGCGCCAGCAACCTGGATCTCATCGTGGTGACTGACATCCTGCCCTACCCGGCCATCGTCTCCGCGTTCGAGAAGGTGGCCGGCAAGAAGGGGATCTGGAAAGACCTGCCATACGACGAATTCGCCATCACTCAGAGCATGACCGACGACGTGCCCGCTGCGTTCGCTCACGTTCCAGGGGAGTACCATGACACGGGCGGGATGAGCCTGAAGGCCAATTTCGAGGGTTGGTGGAACGCTTGGCGCGACAGCCTGATGACCTGGGACAAGATCGATGTCAAGCTGCTAGACGAGATCAACCCTGGGAGGATCAGGAGCTTGGAGGAGTGGATGCGTAGGGTCGGGTACAACGGAGAAAGGAAAGTGATCCTCAAGGACGTCGCGGGCCTTATCGCTAGGCGCTAAAGGGTTTGCTCCTAGTCCATCCACACCAAGGTTACGTGGAGACCAAATTTGGGTAGCTGGAGTCCCCTTCCAAATATGGCTAATTGTCGCTAGTGCTGTTTTCTATGATCATCGGCAAATTGCAAAACGCACGCGTTGAAGTTGTGTGGCAGAAGCGTGCTCAGGATATGCACCCTCGCGGTGCTTAAGCCAATGAATGTTGGGACCGGACAAGCTGTACGTGATCAAAAAGCTCAAAGTAAGTATTGTGGGATGAAAATGTGCTCATCGTCAGCCGTGATCGGGAAGAGTGGCTGAGTGGCGTCGCGTCCCCTGGTTCGTTTACCCAACTTTCTTAGTCAGCTAGGCGGAGTTCAGCCTCGCCATCCTTGCTTCGCACGACCCACGAACAGCGCCCCTGCAGCTCCCTTACGAGCCCTCTTCTCACTATACTACTCATGGGCGCACACCCACAGTTCTGGCAACCCTCGCAGACTGCTGAGAAAGCTACCACTCTGTACTGTCGTCCACGACGGTTCCCTCGCTCGCAAGGCTTTAACAAGGGATGTTGCTTACCAATTACGCTACCCCGAGGATGGGCGTTGGAAGACGACTCTCGGATGTCGACGACTACGCACGCGATTGCGTGTTGAATGGCTGACAAATTAATGTTCGCTGAAGCTCCAACATGGTTGGCGCATGACTTGGGGACGGGCATGCGCACCCAACCCAATATAAATACACTTCGTATCTGACTGGAGGCACCCAACAACAACAGGTGAAATGTCGATTCTCCCTAAGGTTGTTGTCGTCGGCGGAACCGGCGCACAGGGCGTCCCTGCGGTCAAAGGTTCGTTTACATCTCAGACCCCGTTTACGTGCTAACTTGTCAACAGCCCTGTCCGAAACGGGCAAGTACGAGGTCGTGGTGCTCACGCGTAAGGCGTCGAGCGAACAAGCGCAGGCGCTCGCCGC
>KV417269.1:664487-681897 GCA_001630345.1 Calocera viscosa TUFC12733 | reverse complement strand
GCTAACTTGTCAACAGCCCTGTCCGAAACGGGCAAGTACGAGGTCGTGGTGCTCACGCGTAAGGCGTCGAGCGAACAAGCGCAGGCGCTCGCCGCTCTGCCCCGTGTCACCCTTCTCGAAGGCACCTACACCAACGAAGCAGACGTCTGGGCGCTCTTCAAGGGCGCTTACGGCGCGTTCGTGAACACGGACGGGTTTGTGATTGGCGAGAAGGCGGAAGTCTTCTGGGGAATGCGAATGTTCGAGATCGCCGTGGCGCAGGGAGTGAAGCATTATGTCTGGGGCGGCGTCTACTACGCCACGAAACTGGGCGGATTTGACCCCAAGTATCGCTGTGGTCATATGGACAGCAAGGGCCGCGTGACGGGCGAGTCCAGAGTCGACGTCGGCGACAGAGGGTCTAATGAGAGGCTTTGTAGAATGGCTCCTTGCACAGAAGCTGAAGAATGTCACCGTCAGCGTGTTTACGACGTTTGCGTATGCGGACATGCTCTGGGACGGCCAGTTCTCGCCAGTGAAGAGCGAGGACGGCTCGTTCACGTTCTTTTCGTCGATCGGTAGGTTGTTTCTCACACGCATTGGGACTTGTATTCATGCCTTCGTTAGGTGATGGTGTCCTGCCGGTTATCGCTTTGGACGACATCGGGACGTACGTGAGCTGGATGTTCGCCAACAAAGAGCGCGCCAGCAACCTGGACCTCATCGTGGTGACCGACATCCTGCCCTACCCGGACATCGTCTCCGCCTTCGAGAAGGTCACTGGCAAGAAAGCGGTCTGGAAGGATCTGTCCTATGATGAATTTGCCAAGATTCGCGGCATGACCGACGACAGACCCGCTGCGTGGGCTCACGTTCCCGGGGAGTACCACGACCCCAGCGGGATGACCATAAAAGCCAATTTCCATGGTTGGTGGAATGTCTTGCGTGACAGCTTGATGACGTGGGAGAAGATCGATGTCAAGCTGCTTGATGAGATCAACCCTGGACGGATCAGGAGCTTGGAGGAGTGGATGCGGCGGGTCGGTTACAACGGAGAACGTAAAGTGATTCTGAAGGACATGGCGGACGTTATCGCCAGGCGCTGAAGAGCTAAATCCTAGTCCACCCAGTCGAAGGTTACCTGGGGCACAATTCTGGGTAGCTGTAGTCCCCTTCTAAATAAGTGTCCACAGCGTTGTTTTCTATCATCATGCAAGAGTTCGACAAATTGCATCGCGCAATTGTTGAAGTCATGTGTCGGAAGCGCGCTCTCAATATTGGAGGACATTCGCAGCCTCGCAATATTTAAGCTGATGAATGTCATATCAGGAAGACCGGACAAGGTGTACATGAAATGACGCTCAAACTAAAGTATTGGGATGTGATCATTGTCACCCGTGATCGGGATAAGTGGCTATGCTCCCGATCGCTGTGTACATATTGGCGACCTGAAGCCTTCCTCTCAGACCGTCGTCACGGCCTTCGTGCAAACCATCCGGCTGCTCGCCGTGTCCTCCATCTCTTGGACACATGAGGCGCTCTCCCGCTCACCCAATAATATACGCGTTAAGCTCTTCCTGAGCGTCGCGAGGCACAACGTGGATAATGTTAAATTGGTGCGCGCATATTTGCTCCGCCTGGGCAAGCTATCAAGGCTTGTGGGTTGTTATAGCTTCATTACCACTACCTCCTCGTGGACCGAGCCCGGGCGCAAAGCAGTAGTGTTTAAGTGAAAATATCCCGCTCACGTGCGCAATTCTCGCACTGAAGGAAGGCAAATACATCCCTCAACCAAATCGACCACAGTTGGCCGCTCCACTGAATGAACGCTGCTTTGGTATGCTGCACAGCGGGTACATGATCTCGATGATGGTATGACGTCAAGATCGGATCGGAGGGCTTAAGTGCCAAACTTGCGCAGGTACGCGCGTCGTCTGCCCTTCTAGAACCATCATACTGACAGCTTGCGCGTCTCGTCCCTGTCCGGCAGACAACACACGTACAGCGCGTTTGCTGCTCAGCCAACTTTCTTTGTCAGCTAGGCAGATTGAACGAAAGAATGTCTCGTCCCTCTGGCTTCGTACGACCCACGAACAGCTCCACTACAGCTCCCTTACAACTTGCAAGCCTCTTTTCACTGGTACGGACTCAAAGGCTCCACAACTCTCGCAAACTGCTGAGTCAGCCACCAATCAGCATCGTCGTCCACGACGATTCCCCCGCTTGCAAAGGCTTCGACAATGGATCTCACTGACCAATCACACTCGCCGCAACACTGCGAAGATGGATGTTGCACGGTGCCCTGGGATGGCGACTGCTGCGCAAGCTACTACGTGTTGAGTGGCTGACAAATCATGTTCGCTGAAGTTCCAACGGTGGCTAGTGGACAACTTGGGACTGCGCATGCTCTTACGTCCAAATTAGTATAAATATGCTTCATTCTCGCCCAAAGGCATCCATCAACAACAAGTAACATGTCGACTCTCCCTAAGATCGTTGTCATCGGTGGAACCGGCGCCCAGGGCGTTCCTGCTGTCAAAGGTTCGTCTTCATCTCAGACCCTGTCTACGTGCTAACATCCCATCAGCTCTGTCCGAAACGGGCAAATACGAGGTCGTGGTGCTCACGCGTAAGGCGTCGAGCGAACAAGCGAAGGCGCTCGCCGCTCTGCCCCGTGTCTCTCTTTTCGAAGGCACCTACATCAACGAAGCAGACGTCTGGGCGCTTTTCAAGGGCGCTTACGGCGCATTCGTCAACACGGATGGGTTCGTGATTGGCGAAAAGGCGGAAATCTTCTGGGGGATGCGCATCTTCGAAATCGCTGTTGCGCAAGGCGTGAAGCACTACGTCTGGGGCAATCTTTACTATCTGACGAAGCTGGGTGGATACGACCCCAAGTATCGCAGTGGCCATATGGATGCCAAGAACCGCGTTGCGGGTGAGTCTGCCCAGGCGTTATTGCGGATAGAGGAATTAACTAGGTGTTCACAGAATGGCTTCTTGCGCAGAAGCTGAAGGACGTCACCGTCAGCGTGTTCACGACGTGTGCGTATGCGGACATGCTTTGGGACGGCCAGTTCTCGCCAGTGCAGATCGAGGACGGCTCGTTCATATTCTTTTCGTCCATCGGTAGGTTATTTCTCACACGCGTTTGGAATTATACTCATGCATTCGTTAGGTGATGGTGTCCTGCCTGTCATCGCTTTGGAAGACATCGGGACTTACGTGCGCTGGTTCTTCGCCAACAAGGAGCGCGCCAGCAACCTGGACCTCGTTGCGGTGACCGACATCCTGCCCTACCCGGACATCGTCTCCGCCTTCGAGAAGGTCACTGGCAAGAAGGGGATCTGGAAGGATCTGCCGTTTGACGAATTTGCCAAGATTCGCGGCATGACCGATGAAATACCTGCTGCGTTCGCCCACGTCTCGGGCGAGTACCACGACCCGGGGGGGATGAGCATGAAGGCCAACTTCGAGGGTTGGTGGAATGCCTGGCGCGACAGCTTGGTGACGTGGGAGAAGATCGATGTCAAGCTGCTGGACGAGATCAACCCTGGGAGGATCAGGAGCTTGGAGGAATGGATGCGCCGGGTCGGGTTCAACGGAGAAAAGAAATCAATTCTGAAGGACGTCGCGGACCTTATGTCTAGGCGCTAAAGGGTTAAATCCTAGTCCACCGACCCAAAGTTACATACAGCACAAATCCGGGTAACTGTTGACCCCTTCCAAATAGGGCTGAATGTCCCTAGCGTTGTTTTCTATGATAATGCACGAGTTCGATAAATTGCACGGCGCAGGAGCTGGAAGCGCGATCCCAAGTTTTCGAGGATATTCGCACCCTCGCCAAAGTCAAGGTGACGAATGCAAAATTCGGAAGACTGGACAAGGTGTACAGCCGTCCCCCCCAAATAACGATGCCCCCAATTAATGATACCCTCTGCTTAGCGATCGATTTTGGCCCCACCGTGTCGGTAGATAGTAAATTCCCTATGTCAATAATGATCACCTCCAGTTTATCATAATCGATCGCTCTGCCGCCAAATTTCCCTTATATGATCATTATCCAAAAGTGCTTCTTCTTCCGGAAGCACACCAAATAAGGCAGCTACGGAGGCAAAACCTCAGCCTGTTACCGGCATTAAACTTGGATAAGTCGGTTAAGTCAATGGTTTATGATGCCAAGCGCATGGAGCGCTGGTAAAATACTTCGCAGCCATTTTCTTCAGCATTTCCATTGTTCAATTTCACTTCAATCGCATCTGCCGTGGCTGTCGGAGATAAAGTCGGCTCCGAAGCACACCCCTGGGCTTTGATCACCTCTAGTCAGCGATCACCTGAGACCGATACCGACGACATCGTTAATTGGGGGGACGACTGTATTGTAGGCGTTGATCGGGATGAGTGGCTATGCTCCCGATCGTTGTGTACGTAATGGCCGCCCTTGAGCCTTCCGGTGCCAGCTCGCCCACTTTGTCGCCGTCATCATGGCGCTCTTCATCAGTAGTTGGTTGCTCGTTAACTTATGCTCTTTCGTTTACTGGAAACATAATCGGCTGAATTCTCCTACCTGGCTTCTCAACGAGCTACGCGTCAAGCTCATCCTTGGCATCGCGTCTACGGCTCGTTTGCTGAGCACCATCGCGCGCTGGTGGGCAATTCTGACACTGAGCGAAGTCAAATATACGCCTCATCGGCAAATGACGCACATTTGGCCGCTTGTTTGAACGAGCCGGGATTCAAAACGCGGATTCAATGCGTTGCAAAGTGGGTACAATACCGTGATGATAGTACGGAGACAAGATCGGATTAGAGTAATAGGTGCAAAATGTGCGCAGGTACGCGCGTCTCTGCACTTCCAGAAGCATCCTACTAACAGCTTGCACGTCCCGTGCTTGTGCGGCAGACAACACTTGTCCTGCGCGTTTGCTGCTCAGCCAACTTTCTTAGTCACGGCGTTCGGCAGGTTGCACGACAGGCACCCTCGTCCCTCTTGCTTGGCACGACCCACGAACAGCTCCACTACAGCTCGCTTGTAACCCCTTTTGCGATTTACTCAGAGTGTACGCCAAAAGGCTCTGCGACCCTTCCAGACTGTTGAGTAAGCTACCACTTGGCACCATTGTCCACCACGGTTCCCTGGCCGGCAAAGCTTTAACAATGGCTTTGCTTACAAATCACATTCGCGGTAACGCTGCTGACAAATGCCGTTTGCTGGAGCTCGCATGGATGTTGGAAGATGACTTGGGACTCGAAGGTCGCGAAAGCTACTACGCGTCGAATGGCTGATAGGTCATGGGCACTGAAGTTCTCACGGTGGTTAGCAGATGACTTTGGAAGTCGCTTGCTCCTGCATCCAACCCGATATAAATATGCCTCTTTCGCCCCGAGAAGCGAATAACATAACACATAACAAGTAAAATGTCGACTCTCCCCAAGATCGTTGTCATCGGGGGAACCGGCGCCCAGGGCGTCCCAGCGGTGAAAGGTAGGTGTGCACCTCAAAGTCCCCTCAGTCACGCTGACCCGCGTCGCAGCACTGTCCGAAAGTGGAAAGTACGAGGTCGTCGGTGCTCACGCGCAAGACGTCGAGCGAGCAAGCACAGGAGCTCGCCTCCCTTCCTCGCGTCTCTCTCTTTGAAGGCACGTACGTCAAAGAAGCGGACATCTGGGCGCTGTTCAAGGGCGCCTACGGCGCGCTCGTCAACACGGACGGGCATGTGGTCGGCGAGAAGGCAGAGGTCTTCTGGGGCATGCGCATATTCGAGATTGCCGTGGCGCAGGGAGTGAAGCATTATATCTGGGCCAGCATTCCCTACCTCACGAAGCTGGGCGGATACGACCCCAAGTACCGTAGTGGGCACATGGACGGCAAGGGGCGAGTAGCGGGTGAGTCGTGCGCTGGCGCTGTCAGACGCAGCTGATGGGAGGATTTCGTAGAATGGCTGCTTGCGCAGAAGCTGAAAGACGTCACCGTTACCGTGTTCAGGACTTGCGGGTATGCGGACATGCTCTGGGGCGGCCAGTTCGCGCCAGTGAGGAACGAGGATGGGTCGTTCACGTTTTACTCGTCCATCGGTGAGTTGACCCTTCTGCATGCTTGGAGTTGTGCCGATGCCATTCGTTAGGCGATGGTGTCCTTCCCGTTATCGCAATACACGACATCGGGCCGTACGTCAGCTGGATCTTCGCCAACAAAGAGCGCGCGAACAACCTGAACCTCAAGGCGGTGACCGACATCCTGCCCTATCCAGCCATTGTCTCCGCCTTCGAGAACGTGACGGGAAAGAAAGGGGTGTGGAAAGACCTGCCATACGACGAATTCGCCATCACCCAGAACATGACCGACGACATGCCCGCTGCATTCGCCCACAGCACGGGCGAGTACCATGACCCGAGCGGGATGAGCATGAAGGCCAACTTCCATGGCTGGTGGAACGCCTGGCACGACAGCTTGGTAACGTGGGACGATATCGATGTCAAGCTGCTTGACGAGATCAACCCGGGACGGAGCAAGAGCTTGGAAGAGTGGATGCGCCGAGTCGGTTACAACGGAGACAGCAAAGTGAACTTGAAGGACGTTGCGGGCCTTATTGCCAGACAGTAGAGGGTTGGCTCCCAAGTCTCTAAGTGAGGCTACCTCGGCCACAATTCCACGCAAATGTCAGAAGAAGACTAGATGTTTCTATCACCGTATTTCTGTATGATCATGTCGTGAATTCGATATAACTGTGATCGGGATGAGTGGCTATGCTCACGATCGGGTACGCGCGAAGCTTCCCGAATCCTGTGACGCGACGCGGTGCGCGGTTGCTGCGACGCCGACGCGCGCCACTCCACCGCCCTGACACCCTGTTTAGCCGTTCTACGCTCCCGGGTTTCACTCTCTGCTGCGAGCGCACTGTGCACAGGCAGTCCTCTTTGTCTTCCTCATCGACTCCTTGTACAGCGACCACCACGCCGTCACTGTCATATAGCTCATAGCCTGCTCTCTGTGGCATCCAACTTAGCGCTTTATCACCCCGAAGGACATCCACCGCCAGGGCGCGCACCTACACCATCGAACACCCGCGCGATGGCCGTCTTCGCCGACCTCAAAGAACGCATCTCCTCCGTCCTCCCCTCAAAGGACGGCCCTCCTAGGCGACTGAAGCACCTTGGTCAAGGGTTCGCCCCTGACGAGGAGTATCACGAGAAGGTGCGTCTCCTCCCAATCGCTGGAGGGGACATGCTGATGAGATGTTGCCATGATAGCCACCTTACTCGAATTACACCATCTCGGCGCATGGAGCGCAGATGTTCTTCGTCTTCCTCGCAATGTGCTGCTTCGCATCTGTTGCTGCTTTCCAGGCGCAATGGCACATTGGCCCATGTACGCCATCCTTCTCACTCACCCTACCCTCGCTGACACCACCGCGCAGCCTTCCTCTCCGGGTTCGCCATATTCGTCGCCGTCACAGCGCTCTTCTTGAGCACCTGGCTGCTCGCCGTGCCCTTCATCTACTGGAAGCATGACCGTCTGAAGGCGCTCGCCCGGCCACTCAACGAGATACGCGTGAAGCTTATCCTGAGCGTCGCAGGTACGACGTGGTTACTGTTGATTAGGTGCGCCCATATTCAGTCCATCCCCAACGCTATCAGCCAGGCTGATGTGCTTTTGCAGCTTCATAACAACCATCTCCTCGTGGACCGAGCCCGGGTGCAAGGACGTCACCACCGACCCGCACGCCTCGCTGGGCAAGGACTTCCAGTCAGCCCTCTCTGGCTGGTGCACAACCAAGAAGGCCGGCTCCGCCTTCTTCTGGATGACCTTCACTGCATGGCTCGTCTCGCTCGGTCTGGCGCTGCTCGAGTGGCGCACGACCAAGGGCCTTCGGCCGAAGGACGCGCCGTTTGCACCTCCGACGGAAACGCTCGACGATGAGCCGTTCGACGCACGGGAGGTAGACGACGACTCGGACCTGTCGCGCAAGCCAACCCGCCAGACGCTGTCGAGCGGCGCGCACGGGGACGAAGTCGCCGAGAGCCCGTTCAGGGACAGCGCATACACTGCCCCTATGATGGGCCGATACGACCCACCCGCGCCCACCGGCAGGCCCAGTATGGACACGTACGGCGCGTTCTCGGACCCCGCGCCGACAGGCTACGCGGCCCCAGGTGTGAGCAGGACGATGCAGTATGCGGATCCGTACGCAGCGATCCGACACAACCTCGCTGCTGAGCCGCAGGTGGTGGCGCCGAGGCCCGGGATGCCCCCAAACCCGCCCAGCTATGATGGGTACCGCTAGACTCTACGGGGCTCGTGTGGTGGGAGCTTTGGATGAATGACGCACGAGGAGGGCGAGGAGTGTCGGCGATGTGACTTGCTACTGTCTCATTATCAGTTTTGGACCTATATCCGTGAGATTTACACTAACTTGTACGACTATGCATCAAAAGGATCGTGCGGGGTGTCATATCATATATATCATCGCGTTTCAAATGTGGCTGCCGGAGCCTCCAACCGTCAATCCTCGGACCGCCGGCGCCGCGCGGCCAGCAGCGCGTTTGGTCGCGAGGAACCCGAACAGGAGCTTAGAATTAGATGTTGAGATCTAAGGGTAGCCTTCAGAATGAGCGGTGCGGTCTGTTTCCATTGTACCTCAAGTCTCGACTGTACGGGCCATTTAAAGCTTCCCCCATCGGTCTGCCACATCTTTCAGCACTACCTTGCGTTCTCCATTATACCTGACTTTGACCATCCACTCCTCAAAGCTCCTGATTCTGCCGGGATGAATCTCGTCAAGAAGGCCAACATCCACCTTGTCCCAAGTAAACAGGCTGTCCCTCCAGGAATTCCACCAGCCGTAAAAGTTGGCCTTCATGCTCATTCCGCTCGGATCGTTATATTCGCTGGGCCCATGGGCCCACGCAGCGGGTATGTTGTCCGTCATCCGGCGAACCTTAGCAAAGTCTTCGTAAGGCAGATCCTTCCAGACCGCTTTCTTCCCGGTGACTTTCTCGAAGCTCGAGATGATGGCAGAATAAGGCAAGATATCCGTCACTGTTATGAGGTCAAGGTTGTCGGACCGCTCCTTGTTGCTGAAGATCCAGCTAACATAGGGCCCAATATCTTCTAGCGCCATGAGGGGAAGGAGGCCATCACCTGAAGAATATAAATGACACCGCTCATATCAGGTATCACTCTGAGCTTACCAATAGAGGAATAGAATGTAAATGAACCGTCCTCGTTCTTCACGGGATTGAATTGGCCATCCCAAAACATGTTCGCGTAGGGGCACGTGGTGAAGATGGTGACGGTGACTTGATTCAGCTTCTGAGCAAGAAGCCATTCTAGATAATGCCCTGGTTAGCGACCTTTAACAGAGCAGGAACGGAACTCACCGGCCACACGGCTTTTGCCGTCCATATGGCCGCTGCGGTACTTCGGATCGTACCCACCCAATTTCGTAAGGTAGTAAAGATTGCCCCATACGTAGTGCTTCACGCCTTGTGCTACGGCAATCTCGAAGATGCGCATACCCCAGAAGATTTCTGCTTTTTCGCCGATCACGAACCCGTCGGTATTGACGAACGCGCCGTATGCACCCTTGAAAAGATCCCAGACATCGGACTCATTGAGATAAGTCCCTTCGAACAGAGAAACGCGGGGAAGGGGGGCGATCGCTTGCGCTTGTTCGCTGGCCTTCTTTCTGGTGAGCACGACAACTTCGTACTTGCCGGTTTCAGAAAGCGCTGCATCGGTAATGAGGATGGCTAACTTCGGCGAATTTGAGGACAGACCTTGGACCGCCGGGATGCCCTGAGCGCCAGTTCCGCCAATAACAACGATCTTCGGGAGTGTAGACATTATGGTGGAGGGTGATCCATAGCGATTCCAACTCGCCTTTTATAGAAGACAGACACCGAGACTCCATGAAATAGCATCGGCATAGAGGTCACCATAGCCAGTCATAAGGGTCTCTCGGCCTCGCGGCAGAGACGCTCTTCCGATGGGCCGGTGGGTGCCAAGCCAGGGATGACTAAGCTCTCAGCAGGCCGGAGGTTAGCTCGGGTGAGCACCTGAGGGCCAGAAACCTGAGGGTGAGGCTTGCTCCGTTCACTTGTCATCCAAATGAAGTAATGAAAGACCGAGTCATGCTCAATCCAACGAGTTTGGCAGAGAAATATTGAACACCGTATAATACGTACGGCTCCTCTTCGGGACAGACCGGTAACGGGTACATTGTTGACTTGTGGGAGGACTGTGAAAGTTCTCCACTTTGTTGCCACTTCCCTTGCCCTCGGTCACATCATAACCTGCGGGAAATCGGTACATTCGGATTGCCGCTGGCCCGGATGCGGTAAAGTCGATCAGGATCAAGGGTCGACGGCATCATCAGCACAACGATCAATCTTTCGCCGACGTTTCGCTCTTGGAACAACGGTTACACCTAAGTAAGGTAGAGCCCGACTCTCATCGGGTCGATCCATCTTCACTCCATCGCAACAGGGAGTACTACTCCGCGCCTGAGAAACGTGTGACGAAGGTTTCAACAAGCGTCAAATAAGCGTGGTCCTATGACGCGAGCAAAGCCCTACGCCGAAAACACAATTGATAGAACCTACCTCAGCATTTTCGGTTAACTAATCCAGATTGATGTAGAGTTGAGAAGTCCGAGCATCCGCGTGCGCGAGCGTAGCGCTCGCGGGAAAGACTGGAGAAGCTGACGAATGGTTGGCGGATGGCTTCCCTATAATGCTGATGCTTCCGCCCATCGACACCCTCAAGCCCACAAAGACGGGATAATGTAAGTGAAATTCCTGAGCGCATCGAATAGCAAGCGGAGGTCTCCAAGTGAGACGCCAATATTCCGACCGTGCTTGCTGCGCGATGTCCACGTTTAGTCCGTCGAACCGCCCGGTGGTACTTGTAACTGGCTGTCGCGCACCTCCCCGAATCATTTGTGATAGCACAAATAGCAGTGCCTACCCTGGGAATCGTGCAGATCCGATCCGAGGAGTTCGCCGTCGTCATCGGGACTCAAAGGGTCGAAGCTTTCAGTATTTTCCGCCTGGGTCTAGGTCAGGGTCCTGTACATCCTGTACATATTCTACAGTATCATCTTCAGCCGCTGATACTCTTGGGTGTCGTCTTACTTTCGCCTCGTTCAAATATCTCTATCTACTTTACCCCTTCAGAGGCGCATCTAGTCAAGAAGAAATTGGGTGCTATCGAAGTGTGGAAAGCCCTCGCTGTCGTGGAATAATAGAGCCTCACTTGGGCTTTTCACGCGCCCCTTCACCAACCGATCAACCGAGAAGAATGCCATCCGCGCGAGATGGATGATCTTTCGGATACTTTTCTCATCCCCTCCCCGCCGCATGCCTTCTTCGCAGCTTGATGTTACTCGGTCCAGAGACGGGACCGGCACTCCCGCCGTCCTCCTCGCAGTTGGGTTGTCATGGTGCGGAACGCCGCTATGGCCCGCTGCTCACTGGCGTTAACCCAACGCCATTGGCAATAATACTAGGCCTCGTGGCTTTATACCGCTTGGAATCCTTCTATCCTGTGATCCAGCACTGTGGTAACGATGGATCGCTTATCTCCATACAGCGATTTGAGTAAGGCCCCGCCCCGCCCGGATGCTTTGCTCCATGCTCAGGCAGCCTTTCCTCTGCTGGGGTGAGGATAACGCTGCCTGTCTCGCATTGTTATGCAGTGCCTGTGCGTGATTCGGTTACTGTCGGTCACTGTCGGTTGTCTCCACTTCCGACGACGGAGCTGTCTTGGATATAAGGGGCATAGGCTGAACTCGCGGCGGTGGAAAACACGCGTATCCCGGATCGACCCCCCACACTTGGCATCTACGAAGCAGCATGCGACAATAACAACAGTTGATCAAAAGTCCATCCCAGTATCGCGTTGAGAATGGCTCGATCGGTCCGCTCGATACACTCATACTCCGACTCGGACCCATTCGGCAATGTGCTTCGCGAACTCCATTACGCGGAAACACCGGTAGGGCGATCGGCGCGCCTACGAGAAGAGCGAAACGCACAGCAACTCTCCAACGAGATTGACAGGAGGCTCGATCAAGAGCGCATCGCTTTAGAAAGGGCGACCCACGATGTCACATTGCTTGTGCTCGGTACGTGCTCACTGAGAATGCCCGTGAAAATAAAGTTGATCATGTGGACATGACAGGACCCCGCGGAAGCGGTAAAAGCACTTTGCAAAAGCATTTCCAATTGTTGTACGAGCCAAAGGTGATCGATACTGGTAAGAGGGTAGTCTCCTGAAGGATAAGGTCTTCTGACAGTGCCACATCTAGAGCGTCCCGCATGGAAACCCGTCGTGCACTCGAATATTATCAGCAATGTCTCCTTCCTCCTTGATTTATTACAACAGCATGGTCCATCCATGTCAGCATCTGGTTCATCGTCCTCCGAAGAACAGGAAGGCGGACCGCTATCAGCGATTCTCAGCCAGCAGACTCTGACACGCTTGAGACGGGAGCTGAGGCATGTCGTGCTGCGGCACGACGCTTGGTCACCGTGGGAAGATAGATATCAACTACCACAATGGCTTTCTGTCCACGGCCAAGAAGTATTTGTTCGTCACGGCTGGCAGAAAGTGCTCTCAGGATCACACGGAGGAGGCGAAGGAGGCATAGATCCTGACGACCCGACTTCACCATCTTTCGCAACTCTGCCGGCAACAAAGCTCAGTGACCTTGTAAGTGAGAACGCGGAGAAAATCAAAGCCTTCTGGAAGCATCCTGTGGTGCAGCGAGTGGTGCACACTCATGCACGATGGGGACGATTTGGAGCCGGATTGTGAGCAGGGTACGTGCTCCGTGGACATGACTGACAGATGCAACTAGCTTCTTGAACGACCTTGAACGAATTTCTGATGATAACTATGTACCAAGTGCGGGTACGTCAGCGCCTCTGCAGCCCCACGATAATATTCTCATGCCCCTCTGTAGAGGACATTCTTAAGTGCCGATGCCAGACCATCGGGGTGGAGGAGACGACTGGTACACATTCTGCCGGAAGCGTGCTGCACGACCTCTGACATTTCCTTAGTGCAGGTTCCGTACGGACCGCGGCCGTATCGCAATCTAACACTCTACGATATCAGCGGAGTGGGTGGCAAGGTGGCATTCACGGCTAAATATTGGTACCTAAGCTCACGCCCAGGATAGAGCTCCAAAGCTTGGTCTGGACACTTCACCGAAGTGAACTCGATACTGTTCTTGTTTGATCTGGCGTGCTTTGACGAGTTCGAGGGCAAGCCTAGAAGAAACAGGATGGCAGTCGCGCTCGACGAGTTCCTCGCCGTGTGCCGCAACCACGACCTGAGAAAGGTCAACATTATCGTGTTCCTGACCAAGGTCGACCTGCTACAGCGCAAGGTGGAGACCGGGGTGCGGATCCAGGACTGGATCAGCTCATATGGGAACAACCGTGCGAACACCGTTAAAGTAGCCAAGACTTGTGCGTAGTACATTCCGCTTAGGTACGCAGGAGGCTGACTGCCCCGCAGATTTCGAGGATCAGCTTCGATCCAAGTTCCAGACGTCGCAAAGCGAGCGTGTCAAGGCCGGGAGCCGGACGGCACGCGAGCGGCAGCTGTACGTATGCACGGCGAACCTGCTGCAGACGGCGGACGCGCAGCGGGCGATCAAAGAGGGTATGTTGTCCCGCGTTTTCCCGTCCAATCTCGCAGGAGGTTTATAAGACGTTGCATTTTGCTGGGAATCGCAGCCCGGGACATTATCTTCATGAAATTGCTCGTGCACGGCCTCTGGTCCGTGTAGATCGGAGGCCCCAAGACCCGAAAGCGAACACGGCGGCGCCAGGACGCCTGGGTGGCTAGAAGAGAGAAGGCGAACAGAAGCCATCAAGCGAGGGCCAAGCGATCGTGATTTGGAGCCTCGTGCGACCAAAATAAGCAACATGTATGGGACGCTGTCGGTATTTCCGGCTCCAGAAGAGGTGCTCGATCGTCAGGGCTCGCTCTCTCTCAACATCCCGAGACCACCCGGATCCCTCCCGTCGATACCAGTGGACGGATACCCTTTCTCCCATATCGTCGGCACTCCTACCCTCCGCCCAAGGGTTGCATGACGACGCCGTTCGCCCCCTTCTGGTGTGGATGTATAGCTGCACCCCATCCTGGCACATACCTCTGAGAAGCATTCATCGGACCCTCCGCAGCCGTACAAGACTCGAAATCCCTCGATATCTGCGTCAACACCCGACCCTCAAGTCCCCCTGATTTCAGAGATGGGGCCCCCTCCCGAACGGCGGCTGCGGAATATAGTCAACATCCGCGAAACTTTCCCGGTATGGTTTATTCCAGAAACTTGTCAAAAACCCCTACGCAACTGCCCGAATAGCATATGACGACATCCTGCGCCCCCTTCCACCACGTCTGAGGAGCTCTCGGGAGCTGTACACCACTCAAGATCTGATATTCACGTCAAGGAACCACGATACCTGACACCCCCAGGTCCTGCACTCGCTCCCAGTACCGTTTCTTCCTGTACGTTGTCGAAAACACTGCGCAGATCTCACGACATTCACATCAACGAACCACGACATCAACGAACCACGACACCTGACACCCTCAGGTCCTGCGTTCGCAGTTCACCCCTCCAACGACGTACCGCTCCTCAGGACCCGAGCGGCAGGCGCGGGAGGAGCACGCACTCGACATCCCCGACCGCATCACCCGCCCATACCAATACCCGCAAATCGATACCCCTCTCTCCGTCTTTGCGCGTACATACCTGTATACCGTACCACTATACCACTATATCATGGTATCACGCTCCTGGCTGAGCGTTGCACACAAAACACGTCCCCATCGCACTAGCAGGGCCCGTAGATCGTTGCCTTGATAATGCACGCTTGAACAGCGTGAGACACAGACCGCTCCCATGTTGCAATACCCCAATACATTATCAATAATTTACCACACCTTCGCCCCGCTAGATGACCCACAAGCCTGCACCGTCAATCTCTACACCTCCCTCTCTAGTACGGTACCACACCCATCAATCAACCTGATCAATCTCGATCAGCTTCCCCGTCCTCGTCCCATATCCCTTGCCCTCCTCATACACCGGCAGCCCCTCCTCCTCCTGGTCCCACGGCTCCCGGCGCCTCAACCCCTCCTTCTCGGACCCAGGGAGGACCTCCGACCCTCCTACATCAGGCGCTTCCACCTCAACTTCCACCAGCACATCCACATCCTTCACCGCCTCCCCCTTCTCCTCCCTCCCAGGCATCGCCAGCACCTCCTGATCCAAGCTCACCGTCCCCCCCGCAATAGTCGCCTTAACCGCATGCACCCCCGCGTGCTTCAGCAACGCTCTATGCCCCACCCCTCTCGCGTCCACATAAACAACACCCACATTCCGGACCGTAGCGCTCACGCGCCTGCTCGCCCCGCCCACTTCGGGGCCATAGCGGTGCTCCAGGCCGCGCGACACTCCCTCCGTGGTGCTGTTCACGAGCGCTTGTGCAGAGCTCTCGACGGTAGTGAGGAGCATGTCCGTGCCCACTAGCACGCGGCTCAGCAGCTTGCCGCCCTGCCGGGTCACCTCCCTCCAGCGGGTGTTCGGCGGCGGGGGCGCATTGGGATCCACCGGTCCGCGCAAGCCCGACGCCGCCTCACCGGCCTTGTCGATCGCCCGGTCTATAAACCTATGCACGACACCGGTCGTCTTGGCCGTCACGCGCACAGCGGTGTCGCTCGCCTGGTGCACGCTGCGTACTGCTGCCTGCGCGCTGGGGGAGAGGTGCGTGGGCCCGCCAGGCGCGGGCGGGACGCGGGAGACGTACAGCTGCGCGGCGTAGTCGATCCCGCCTGTTAGGACGCTCGTAGCGCCGGCGATGACGCGGCTGAGGACCGTGGCGCCCTGGAGGATTAGCTCGAACTCGTCCTCCGTCTCTGCTGGGCGGACGTGGGTCGCTTCGGGCTCTTCGCCGGCGGGGGGTGTGGAGGGGAGGGAGATGACCACTGGGTCCTTTTCGTGCCCCTTTTGAGTGAGCGTGGGGGATTCGGACACCTGTGCGGTGTTGAGCAAGGGATGGTCTAGTTCTCCGAGGACGGCGCCGGAGGATTGGTCGATGACTAGGAGGAGGCCGCGCGGGTCTGCGGGGAGGGAGTAGGCCGGCGGTTCTTCCAATGAGGCGGGGAGGGGGAGAGGGTCGTCCGACGGGTGAAGGACACCATAGTCCCGCAGGAGGAGCTCGAGTGTCTCGACGTCCCGCTGGAGTTGGGATTGGTCTGCTGACTGCTCGGAGGGGGGGAAGGTGAGGCTGAGAGGGGGCTCGGAGTCGGGGAAATGGAAGGTGCGCGAAGCCGGGGAGTGGAGGATGCGCGCACGGGGGAAGAGGGGGATGGATTGGGCTGAGGAGGCTGCTTCTGCTGCGGCCGATTCGGCGGTCTCTGCGGTCGGGGAAGAGACGATGGTGGTGGGGCCGAGACGGAGGAGGAGGAGTGTGTCCGTCTCCGGCTCCTGGGAGGTGGGGGACGGGTGTGGGTAGGTGACGCATACGAGCTCGACTGTGCGGTGTGCGGGCTGGGCGGGGGAGAGCGTTACGAGTGCGGATGGGAATGAGAGGAGGAGGAATTCTTGCGGTTGGATGTTGAGCGGCGGCGGGGAGGGGGTAGAAGTGCGCGCCATCTTGGGCCAGGTTGTTGTTGGAGTATCGTACAACAATGAATAGAGAGGACGTCTAGAGAGAAGGTCGAGCAGGTCTAGAAGCAGGCTGGCGAGGACGCCGATCCCGCCCGCAGGCTTCAGCCAGGTAATGACCAAACACTCATCATCACGCTCTTACGGCCATTTCACCCCGCGAGTTGACATCATCCCACCAGCAACATGCCGAGTCGGCAGAGACGGGTTGCGGGTGGCACTGCAGCACAGCCACACACGGCATCCCGCCTTCCCCCTTCACGCTGAGTGTCGCTTTTTGCAATTGAAAATCCGGCTAGGGGCAGCCATCAGACGCTCAAACCGGCCCACACGACGACGACAACAGCAACAACACGCAGCTGGCAACCAGCTGTCACCTGTCCACCTTCCTCTCTAGTCACGTCTTCTTAACCAATAATTGGCGCTTTGTGGTCGGACGACACGCCGAACAAGAAGAAGCGCCCTGACCCCTTTAGCTAGGGGCAGAGAGTGCATTTACGCGCCCGTCGGGTTTCGTCCCAAAGAGCTCGGAGGCCGCATAGCCCGCTCTAACCCGCAGGCCGGTTATCAGCACTTCGAGCGCTGCGCGCACGTCCTTCAACAGCGACTGGCCGCCGACGCTCGACTCGACTCGACTCTGACTGAGGTTAACCTGTGACGCTTGCCCCTACTCGCGCACCCACACTCTCAACCCCGCGCACGCAAGCAAGATGTTCCTCTGGCGACGCGCCTTCTCC